>BDMV01000001.1:51451349-51689648 GCA_008326285.1 Oryza officinalis | reverse complement strand
TCTAAATTCTCGCTTAGACCTTCAAGCTTTAGGTATTAGAAGTGATCTCCACCCTATTGACGTTGAAGACCAATTTTATTTACCACCAGCACCATATACATTTAGTCTTGATGATAAGAAATTATTTTGTGAAGTACTGAAAGGGGTAAAGTTTCCTGCTGGTTATGCATCTGATATACGTCACAATGTTCATGTCAATGAGAGAAAGGTGTTTGGGCTTAAGACTCATGAATGCCACATTGTTCTACAAGACCTACTACCGCTTGCTGTGAGGAAAGTATTGCCGGAAGTAGTTAGTGCTGTAGTGATACGTGTTAGTCATTTCTTCAAGAAAATTTGTGCTCCTGTTTTCCGTAAAAAGTGATATGGATAGTCTAGAGGCTGAAATAGCTGAAACCTTAAGCCTTCTGGAGACTATATTCCTTCCGTCCTTTTTTGACACGATGGTACATCTGATGGTCCATCTTCCTGCCCAAGCAAGAATGGCTGGTCCAGTACATTTCCGTAGCATGTGGCCTGTTGAGAGGTAATTTCTGTGAGCATATTACAGCATACGTACAAAAAAAATACATACTATTTTTACAACATAATGGGCTTATTATATATGTGTATAGGTTTTTGATGAGATTGAAAGGTGAAGTTCGTACAAAAAGCCATCCGGAGGGATCGATTATGGAGGGTTATATGTTTTATGAGAGTCTTACACTATGTGGACACTATTTACACAGCCAAGTGCCTAGAAATGTTGAAGGGCTGCAATCTGAAAATTCCACAACCCCTTTCTTTGATAGCATCGGTCGGGGTTTGGTTGGGAAGTGCACAGTCAGTTTAGATCACAAGACTTGGCTGCAAGCACATAGATATGTTTTGTTCAACTATGCAAATATAGGGCCTTACTTGGAGTAAGTAGTTTGTTTCACTTCACACCATATTATGTTTACATTCTATTGCACGGTAAGATGATAATTTCACCTTTGCAGAAAGTATGCTCACCATCTATCCTCAATTGGTGTTCGAAACCAACTAGCTATCAACCGAATGCAGCACAAATGCTTCCATGAGTGGTTTAGGTCTCATGTAAGTAGGAAGAGAACTTAACACATGCTATCTAAGTTGAACTTCTCATTTACCTTAATAATAACATTTCTTACTAATCATAGGTGGAACAAGCGTGTGAGGAAGTACCAGTTGTGATACAAATTTTAGCCAAGGCGCCAATCATGAGTGCACAAAAATATTGTAGCTACAGAATAAATGGATTTGATTTTCATACTATGTCCTATGATGTGGGTAGGTCTGTTCAAAATAGTGGGGTTGCTTTGGTTTCAGAATCTGCATGCTTTGAGAGGGGCGATAATGATAATGTCACAGTAGGATACAAGACTTATTATGGCATTATAAAGGAGATAGTCGAATTGAACTATAACCAAAAGAGGAATGTTGTTCTTTTCAAGTGTGATTGGGTTGACAATAGTATTCCAGGAAAATGGGTTAAAACCGATCAGTTTGGGGTAACCACTGTCAACTTTAAACATTTATTCAATACCGGTGAAAAAATATCAGATGAGCCTTTCATACTAGCATCACAAGCAGTGCAAGTCTTCTATGTTCCTGAACATGCTGGTTCTGAGTGGGTTTCTGTTCATCAGTCCAAACCAAGAGGCTTCTATGATATGGATAATTTGGAGAGTGAGCACCTAGATAATGGCAATGGACTAGTACAGCCATTACCTGATCTAAATGCCAAGGTGACTGTGGATGTTATTAATGGGGTTGTCCCCACTACTAGGACAGACATAGATGGTATAATTGTTGAGCCTAAAAAGTAAGTGTTATTTATGCATGCAATATGTGATTGACTCATTGATTACTTGAAAATTTTGTTCCCTTCTGTTTGTATTATATTTTTATGCAAGGAAAAGATTGCTAATTCCTTTCTACCTTTTTAGGAGACAAAATGTCAAGCGCAAGAGGAAGCAGAGACGAAGGCATGACTGAGTATGAGAGGCAGAAATGGGAAAAGGTTGCAAGAAACGAGGAGATGATCGAATCCCTTCGTCTTCGCCAGTTGAGCGCAGCACTGCAGCCTCCACCACAACAACAGCAGCCTACCCAGCCAAATAAAAGAACAAAGGTTAGCCTTGTACTATAGTGTTGGCCTTTGTACAATAGTGCCGGCCTTTGTACAAATGTGTGTGTGCCAAATTTCTAAACTAGTACAAATACTAATTGACATTGCCATGTGCATTTTCATGTAGAGAACTCATAACCCAAGTGATGCAGCCATTGAACCTCATAAATTGCGACCAAGACCAAGAAAAAATGTTGAGACTGCAAATGAGCATACTACTGATGATCCTACTGCTGATCCTGACTATGAAGTAGTTGGAGAGTTCTTATGTGACAATGAAGGTATTGTATTTCTGGAAATCTACAATTTCTTGCTACAATTTCTGCGAACATATGCTGATATTTTTATGTTTTAATATGTACAGACTTGCACAATGGTAAGAGGAATGGAAGGAAAATAACCACAATGAATGACATATTTTCAAGGACAAAAGACATGCCTAAAATCAAAATAACAGCCAATATACATGGACAGCCTGTAGGAGAGACTTATCGGAAGTTTGCTAGTGCCATTGGTTGTCAAGTGAGAAGGAAATTACCAGTTCGATTTACTGATTGGAGGGATGTTCCCCTTGCAATAAAAAATGAAGTTTGGGATGACATGAAGGTATATCATTGCCTGCCCTTTTGCAAGTTATCCAATTCTGACTATGTTTCTACAAGTTTTGATGTCTTCTCTAAATATACAAGAGCTAGATGACCCTGGTGGCATAGATGAAAAGTTCAGTTGAAATGCTACAGATGAAAACGTTTCTATTTGTTTAGAACTATAGACTAGTTTAGACACTGAATCCAAAATTAACAGCTACGATTGAAACTAATATTAAAAAAAGTCAGTTCATCCATATGCAAATTAGGTGTTCTATGATCTGATGGCTTTTTTCAATGGCAAATTAGGTGTTCTATGATCTTTTACCTGATCTGATGGCTCCTTTTCAATCTGTACATGATCTGATGGCTAATTTTCAATGGCAAATTAGGTGTTTTTTGATTTTGATGAGCCTGTCAGGAAATGGTTTATGGATTCAGCTGCAAAGAAGTGGAAGGACTACAAGGCAGACTTAAAAAAAAGTATTTTGATGAAGCATTAACAGATGAACAACTGAAGACTCAAAAATATATTAAATGCTGATGACATCAATGGTCTTATTAAGTTTTGGAGGTCTCCTGAATGTCAAGTAAGGATCAGTTTTTATGAATCTCTCTTTTCCTTTACTTGTTTATAAATGTGCAAATCTCAATGATTTCTACCATAGGCTCGCACTGAAAGAGGTAAAGCAAATCGTGAGAAGTTGAAGGTTCATCATACATCTGGAACCATCAGCCACGCTTGTCGTAGTTATAATATGGTACAGAATCCTATCATGTGGTCCATTTTTATATATAAGATAAGATGTGCTTTTGCTCCACCATAGGTTTAAGTAGAGAAGTTGGTTGCATTCAGTAATCATTTTCCTGGCATATGTTTCATGATAGTCAGCTAGCTGTTGTGTTTTCTATTTTTTTTAATTCTATAATTTATCTATGACTTCTACTTTATTTTGGGGCACTTGTATAGTAAAGCACTTGGACGCCCCGCTCGAAGAGATGAAGTGTATGTCAGTACACATAGAAGAAAAAATGGAGTACTTTTAAGGGAGGCAGCAAGAACAATTGTAAGTTTCCTAGAAAAAGAAACATGGTTATGTTGTATACACTTCACTTATTTATATTTTGTAGGATGAGCTTAAAGCCATTGTCGAAGCTCAACCAGAGTTGAAGGATAAAACAATTCAAGAAGGCGATGCTTTTGCTGCTGTTTGTGGGGCAAAGGAGCCAAGAGGACGTGTTCGTGTTTTGGGTCTGGGACCAACTCCCCAGGAGGTTGGTATCCCTGGGCTCAAAGCGCTCATGTCAACAAGGATGCAACTGGAAATTTTGGGTCGACAGGAAGCTGAAAGAAAGAACAAAGCTTATGAGCAACGCATTGCGGAATTGGAAGAGGAAATGATGGCACGAGAGAGGGCAAATGTCGAAGTCCTGTCACATCATGGCTCTAATTCACGGCAGTATGCGGTAAACTCTAACTAAATTATCTCTTCTCTTGTCTCCTCCTATCACATTTCTCTGGTAGCAGCCAATTAATATTACTATTCCGATTTTTGTGTAGACTCCGACACCTGAAGGACCTACCAATGAGGCACATAATGCTCCTCAGCTTGAAGAATATGATAATTATACAAAGAATGAGGACTATGATCAGTATGAGGATGAGAACTTCCTCCCCAATAGGCATGCTGTAGTTCATACAGCAGCAACAAATGTTCACCGTTCCTTTCTAATTGATACACATGTAATCTTCTTATGCCCTTGCAAAGTATTTGTTTGAGATTTCAAAAATGTTCCCTACATTACAATTCTGATGAATGCATCATTTATTTCAGGTTGAAATGCAAAAGAGCTTGCCCCCCTCTAGGCCTGTTGTAGCCCAATCAGCTAGGAACATGACTACTGCACCACCAAGTGACATCCACCCTTTCTTTGCAAATGATACACATGTAATCTTGCCATGCCACTGCAATGTTTCTCTTTGTGATTTCAAATATGTTCCATGCTTTATAGTTCTCATGAATGCATCATTTATTTCAGGTTGCAATAGAAGAGAGCTTGCTGCCCCCTAGGCCTGTTGCACCCCCTAGGCCTGTTGCAGCCCGATCAACAGAAGAGAGCTTGCTGCCCCCAAGGCCTGTTGCAGCCCGAGGCTTTGATAAACATGTAATCTTGCATTGCTACAGCAGTGTTTCTCTGTGATTTTAAACATGTTCCATGTTTCCAGCTCTCATGNTGCCCGGCGGGAGCCGCCGGGGCCCTGCCCTCACGGCGCTCCTGCCTCTTCTCCTCCTCCCACTTCCTCGTCCGCTCGGCCAAACTTTTGACCGCGCGGCAGTCCGCGAGGTCGTGGAGGGAGGTGTTGTGCACGGTGCACCACTTGCCGGTCGGACGCTCCCTTGCTGGGAACGCCGGCCTCCTTCTTTTTGTCGCCCGCAGGCCTCCCCTTTCGGGGGGCCCGCGAAGCGCCCTCGACGGCGAGGACATGACCCTCGTCGTCGGAACGGGCCGACCTCTTCTTCCTCCTCCTGTCCCGTCGCCCTGACCGAGCGGCGGACCCGGGGGCGGCCGGAGCTGCCACGCCAGAACCGGAGGAGTTCCAGGTCCAGGCCTCCTCCTTGCGGGCCACACGGTCCGCGAGCTCAAAAAGCTGCGCGGTGGTCTGGGGCTCCTTGGAGGCGATCTTCTCGAGCATGCGGTTGTGCCGCACGCCCCCCCTGAACGCGTAGATCACCGCGTGTGCGGGGATGCATGGTATGGTGTTGCGGACTTGACAGAACCGCTGAATGTACGAGCGAAGAGACTCATCGTCCCTTCGCTGTACCGCGTGCAAGTCCGCCTCTTCGCCTGGGCGCGGATACGTGCCCTGAAAGTTCGTGGTGAACTGCTGGCACAAATCCTCCCAAGAGTGGACCGACGCAGGTGGCAAGTTCATTAGCCAACCCCGCGCCTGACCCTTCAGGGCCATGGGAAGAAATTCGCCATGACCCTGTCGTCACCCCCCGCGGCCTCGATCCCGGTCGTGTAGATCTGGAGAAACTCGGCGGGGTTGACGCTTCCGTCGTATTTTTCGGTGATGGTGGGCCGGAACCTTGGGGGCCAACGGACGTTCCGAAGGCTCGCCACAAAGGCTCGACAGCCGGCACCGCCGACCGGGGACACGGGGGGCCGGCCCCCGTGACCGGACCGAAGTGGCGCTCCGGACGAGGAAGCGCCCTCCGTTGCGTGGGCGGCGCGACGAGCGTCGCGCCGGCGCTCGATATCGAGCTGGGCATTCGGCCCCCCACGCACATCTTCTTGGGTCGGAGGCGTTGACGAGGGGATGGCGGACGAGCGGCGTGTAACGGCCGTCGTTCGCCGCGCCCTCCGCCTCGACGACATGGAGTTGGCGGCGGCAGCGCCAGAGGCCCCGGCGGCGGAGGACCGTCCGCCGGCGTCTAGGCGCTGCTGCGCCGTCATGACCAAGTCGGCCACGTCATCCAGCCAACGTCGGGCTGGGGTCTCTGGATCGGGGACGACGGGCGGGTGACGCAGGAGCGCGCCCGCGGCCTGGAGCGCGCCCTGGGGCGTGCCACCATCGCCGTAGACGAGGCGGCGACGCGTCCCGTCTCGCCGTCCTCCCCCGTCACCCACGAGCGGCGAGGTCGCGGATCCTTCGACCTCCTCGAGCGCCTTCCCCCGCCCAAGACTTCGGCGAGAGGGGGACGGCGGGGTGCGAGCCCGACGGCGCGGGTTCTGCTCCCTGTCGTCACCGCTAGCGCTCGGAGAGAGGCTGTGCGCCACTGCCCGCTCGGCCATGGGGCTGAGCGAGCGAAACTTGGCACATACGAAAGAGGATGAGGGCTTAAAAAGACACACGCGCCCCCTACCTGGCGCGCCAGATGACGGAGCGTGAAACTCCTCACCGGGGGACCGCGCAGGTCCCCCTTTGCCGATTCGGCCGGGGGCGCTAAGTGAGGTTCTTCGCCCTCGATCTAAGGAATGTCAGCGAGAGAGGAAACGCACAAGACGCGGGCGACGTAGACAGGTTCGGGCCGCTGAGAAGCGTAACACCCTACTCCTGTGTTCTGGTGGATCTGAGGGTCTCCAACAATACAAAGGGAATTCTCTCTCTCCAACGTATCCGCCGGAGTCCCCCCTCTTTCCTAGGCCTGGGCCTCCTTTTATCTGATCAGGGGTCACCACATTGGCCTCAAGTTGCCTAAGAAAAGAAACATTCTTTTTACAATCAGGGCTAGTCTACAGCCGGAAGTGACTTCTGACAAGCATGGTGCACGCCTTCTGCCCCGCTCGCCAGCTCTCCCGGTGGACGCCCGTTTCAACCTTCATTCAATGGCCGGCGACTTCCTTGCCACGCCTGCGCTGAAATCTGGATTGGATCTGACCGGGACTGACATACCAACTCCAGGAGTTAGCACGCCGGCTCCGGCTAGGGACGAGAGCCAGGAGGCTCTCATCATTCCGACGGGACGGGGCGAGGCGTGCCATCGGCCGCCTGTCGCCACCTAACCCGCGATCTGACCGGTCTGTGACCGGTCACACACCGCGACCGGTCACGGACCGGATAAGCGTGCGCTGCGCCGCATTAAATGCGGCGTGGTGCGCTCGCCTGATCCGCTATAAATGCGGTTAGGTGAGCCCTGCTGTGCTCACCTAACCCACACACGTGGCGCCAAAATCACAGGGGGTCGGGGCGCCCCAGCCCTTGGGGCCGAAACGGGAGCGGCCCGACCCCTCGGGGAAACAGAGGAAGGGGTGGCCACGTCACCCTCGGGCCCGACCCCCCCGAGGGGGTCGGGACACGTGGAGGACCGCGGCTGCCCAAGCCTCTAGTCATGACACCCCCGGTCCCATGTCACCGACATCGTTGGATTTAATTTTTGTTAAATTATCCATGATTATACACTCTCTAAAATTTTCTTGGAATTTTAGAGGTCAATTGCTAATTTTAATAATACAAACACTATTTTAATATTTATTTAAATAAAAATCTAAATAAAAATCCTCCTTTCTCTTTGGGCCAGGTTCAGCCCAACAAGCAACTGAAAGTTTAATTGACGTCTCCTACCGACCCATTTTCCTATTTAAATAAAAATCTAAATGAAAGCCCTCTTTTCTCTTTGGGCATTATGTTGTACATACTATACTAAATTTGTAATCGAACTTATGTATCTTTGTTAGATTGTATAATATTCCGACTGGTATAGGTTTCAATGATTTATTGTTAAAATTATGATGTAATTCAATTACTGTAACATGATGTTCGTTTAGTGGGTCTGCATGTGTCTGGACATAAATAAACAAAACCATATATGGACCTGGCTGGAGGATGGATGGGAGCTATAGCCATGCTAGCGCAGTATGTGCATGCAGGGCGAAGCTACAGGGCAGGGTAGCACATTGGCTTGTCTTGGTCAGGACTCGGGACATGACAGCCACACGCGTGAGGAGCAGCGTTGGAGGAGGCCCATCTGACGGGGTGTTGTGGAGGCCCAACTGACGGGATGTTGTGGAGGCCCAAGCGAATTGGACTTCATCTCGTCTCCCGTTGGGTGATGTGGATGATCGCACGAACATCGTGTAAATCGTATACGAAACGAACCGACGGACGAAAACGATGCGACGATCGGACTACGGACGAAACGGACGAACGGAAAGTTACAAATTTTTTAAGTAGGTAAGATTAATATACGTTGTTTTACAGGAGGGATTATATCCATTGCAGCCAAGCATAGTAACGGTCCGATGGCCCAAGGCCCAGCCCGAATCCTAACTCAACCATTACACGCTATTCCTTTGGACCCATCCAATACATCATCCCTAGCCACTCTCGACTCGACCCTCAAGCTGAGCAGGCGCCACCTCAAGCCTTCGCTGATGTATACGATGAAATAAAATATAGTGAAAATATCTGTTATAACGCATAAACACCCTTGCTAGTTACTTCGTATCTCTTCCCCGTTAAATTATATATCTTACCGTCCTCAAACAAGGAGCTTTGAAGAGCAATATGCATGAGGGCACACAGGTTTGTCGCTGGGTATTCAATACCCATGGCCATATCCTAACCCATACTGTTCGGGAGTATGTGGGTAAGAAGGAACCCATTCATTTTGGGTAGGACAGGGTAATACCCATTATTACTCACTTTATCCATACCCATTTTATGTGCGTAAAACTCGGACCCAAAATTTTAAAACTTGTGTCACAGTATAAAAACTTATAAAAATCAATTAATTTTTGTAGTAATGATTTATAGTACAAAGCAACAACTTCTATGTAAGTCTTGAGCCGTTTTATTGCGTCGAACCATTTGACATGAGAAGCCCTCGTCAAAGAGCGCTATAGTATATATGGGGCCCGCATATGCTACCTATACCCATACCCATACTCAACTAATGAAAGAGGTATGGATAAGTTAATTATGAAATGTGTATGGATAAAATTATGTATAGATATGGGTTACCCACACCACACCCTATCCAGTGACAGGCCTAGCACATCATACCGCAGATTGCTTAGCCGTACAGGGACCAAAAGAAAAGGGACTGACTACACAACTTGTGACAGAAAATTGCACCTCATATCATATAAAATTTGGACCAACAAATCCGCTTTAAAATTCATGCGCACACTAGGCTTATCTTCTACCTTCCCTTTCATCTTCTTCCCTGCACCACCGCATGCATGCATTCAAGCTCGACGAGCTCGCACTCCAACGCTGCTGCCTCTCTCGCCCAACGCGTTGTCCCTCCACTTCGTTGGTTGGCCGAAAGGCATAAACGACACCGAAGATGCCCTCTTCCTCTCCCCTGACGGCCGCTCGTGTCCACTGCCCACTGTCGGTCCCTTGTTATCGGCGACAATTCTTCTAAGCCCCATAAACCCCCCTCTTCCTCCTCTCCTAACCACCCCCTCCCCTCCCTCTCGCCCCGGCCCCCCTACTTCAACCCTAACCCTAATCAACATGTCGTCTAACCGGAGTTGGAACATTGTTGGCATCAAAGAAGAAAAAAAAGCTCGTTGTAGCTAGAGGAGAGAGAACACATGCATAAATCTTGACATGAATCTAACGATTCAAAATTTGTAAGATTTTATTCAAATTTCTATCACATTCCATTTAGCAAATCCGAAAAGCTTTTGACTACTGAGACTTTAAGCCTTTTAACGTAGCATATGTCGAACAGGTTCATCGCATCAAGAATGAAAGCATGTCTACCTGAACCTTTTTAACGCTGAAACAAGGGACTGATACCAAGTGGCTACACGTAAGTAAGGTATACGTGTAACCGGATCAGCGGTAACCTCTCACGCCACGTCCGATCGACGGCCCAGAATCTCTCGTCCCTCCTCCTGTGGCTGGAAGCCGGACACATCGCCCCCACCTCGCCCGCTCGTCGCTCCGTCGCCGCGAGCTCGCACCCCTCGGGCCACGTCTGCTCGCTCCAGGACACGTTGAACCCCACTCTTTCTGTCCCCACATGTCATAGACTAAAACTGTCGATGTACATTACATAGCCCACTCCCCCTCTCGTCCCCTCTTCGTCTCCTTCTCCGGTCAGTTTCCCAACCCGAGAGGGTGTCGCCGCCATTGCCACCGCCTCGCGGGAACGCCGCCGCGGCCGCCGCGGCCATTAGGGCTTAGGTCTTAGGAGGCCTCCGTGTCCTCGCCGGCGATGTGGTGGAGGGCCGCGGGGGCTCGCCGGCGGATCGCGGGGGCGCGGGCGGCGTCCACGGCGTCGGCGGCGGCAGAGAAGAGCTGCCGCGCCGTGGTGGTGCCTCGGTTCGGCGGGCCGGAGGTGCTGGAGGTGAGGCAGGGGGTGCCGGTGCCCGATCTGAAGCCAGGGGAGGTGCTCGTGCGCGCGCGGGCCGTCTCCATCAACCCTCTGGACCTGCGAGTGAGCGCTCCACTCTGGATTCCCTCTCCTTGGGAACCGTCTGATGAAATGATCACATTTTTTTTATTTTCGATATGTTGGGTAGAAAAATTGGCACGGGTGCACTTTTGGGTCAATCTTTGCACTGTATAGGTAGTAGTCACTGATCAGTTGGTGGTACCTGCTAATGCAACAGAGTGGTGGATTCTTATTTAATGCTATATGAACAGATGAATTAGGAATGGAAGGAGTGCAATCAGTAGTAGTTTTATAATTTGTGATCCCCAAGTGAGAAATGGTGTGTTCTCAATTTCTTTTAGGAACCAAAAGGCCAGCTGACCCCAGTCCCAATTTTCATGGAATTAGAGACCAAATCGGTTTTAAACAGTTTTGAGTTTAAGTTATACTCTGTTAGAATCCCGGAATTAAGCAAAATGCAGTTGACCTGAACAATCGGATATGTATATATTCTTGTGCTTTCTAAATTATGAAATGGAATATATTGTTCTTTAATTCATCTCATAAAAAAATGTCTGTTCTCAGATGCGGTCTGGCTATGGGCGTTCAATATTTGAGCCAGTCCTACCTCTGATCATTGGCCGGGATATAAGTGGTGAAGTTACAGCTACTGGGACTTCTGTGTCATCATTTACTATTGGGCAAGAAGTGTTTGGTGCTTTGCATCCAACAGCCATAAGAGGGACATACACCAATTATGCAATTCTTTCACAGGATGAGCTTACTTCCAAACCATCTACACTCAGTCATGTGGTATGAATTCATCAGATATCTCTTCTCTTCGTAAGATTGATATTTCAAAATATCGTTTGAGGATCACGTCAAATTTTTTCACCATTAATCTTGGCATAGTATGAACTGGACAGACCTGGTCCTTTCCCCTATGCAATATGTTTATTCCATTTCAGGAATGTACATCAGTGCATCATATTTTGTATTTAACAGGCATTGTGACTAATGGATGATGATAGGAACACCTTTGTGTAGATTTTAACAAAAAGCCATCCTTTGAAAGAAGTTCTGAAAGGTTTTAGTTCATGTTTATTGTTTATTGATGGAGAGAACAATTTCTATCTTCTTAAGTAGATAGCTCAGGACTTGGTTTCCAATGTTACTTGTATGTGAAAAAGAAACCGTACTGCAAGCTAATTGAATCAAGTTTTGTTATATTGCAGGAGGCTAGCGCTATCCCATTTGCTGCTTTGACTGCATGGCGAGCTTTACATGGTACAGCTCGAATTTCTGAAGGGTATGTCTGGTTATACGCCACTGTTTGCTAAACAGACAACAAGTTCTTTTGTTGCCATTGTTGCTGTTTCCTATAACTTGCATCTACCTTTACTTTTAATTTATTGGATAGTTAGCATGGTAGGTAAGTACGTAATTAGTGACTTTTAAATGGCTTTGGTATTAAAAAGTGTGCTTCTCATAGTTTGCTTGTGCGGCAGAAGAAGCATACTACTACCAAAAGTTAATTCATCTTCTTTCATAAAGTTTCAGGTTTTTTCACATAAATCTATGTACATGTGTAAATTCTTAATTTTAATGGTGATCTGCACTGCACTTCCCTTTCTTTGGGTTCTATTATATAACCATAAATTATGCAGGGAAGTTGTAATTTCTTGTAGTCAATCCGAAAACCAACCTGTTATTTAGGCCCAATTCACAACACAAACTTTTCATTATCAGTAAAATGTTATTTCATGTCTGGTTGAGTGGTTACATATTGAAGTTATGCTCATCCTTCCTTTTTGAACTGAATGCAATTAATTTCTGTTTTAGACAAAGAGTACTTGTGATTGGTGGAGGTGGGGCTGTTGGGCTAGCTGCTGTTCAGCTTGCAGTAGCTGCAGGGTGTAGTGTTTCTGCAACCTGTGGAACTAAAAGTATTGAACAAGTGTTGGCCGCTGGTGCTGAAAAAGCTATCGATTACACTGCTGAGGTAAACGCTTTCAGAAGTCCAAACTCTTGTCCTTATATTTTCTTTACGATGATGATGATATTAGTGAATTCTTTTGCCCTTGCATTGTTTTAGGTATCAACACAGGCAAGCCATATCCTTCATATGTCTAGCTACCTATCTTTATTTGTCTTTGCTAAGATAGGATTGTTACACAGCAGGAATGGATATTTAATGGTTCCATGGTGCCTTAGACGCTGTTTAGCCGTTGTGGCTCGTAGTTCTGTTACCACATTATCTGATAAATCATGCTTACATGGAGACATATGAACTCTGAATCGCATATTTTTCATCCACTTTGTGCTGTGAAGCTGCGCACGGAACTGATAGCAGCTAACAGTTTTTCATCTTCTTAGCTGTGGAATCTCTCATTTCTCCTACAAGGCTACACATATGCAATGTTACAATTGACGTGTATTTTTTCTTATTAGGTCTAATGTTACTATTTTCTTTTCTTCTTGCATCGATACAAAACATAGTACTTTATACTTATAGATTATCAGGGAATGCTATTCGTACCTACTGCACAGTAGAAGATTGTTTGAACCGGTTTTCAACATCATTCAAAACTTGCAACTCATTGCCGCTTGTGGCTGGTGGTGTCAGGTACACGACTGCAGCATCAGTGGCCAACACGATACAGTTTAGATGGGTTGGGAAAAACCCGGAACGAACAGGCCTATTGCTCAGTAGTATTATATGTTGGCTTTGAGCTATTGTGTAATTCTTTGTGTCTGGTAAATATAGGAGAGGATACTGAAGTCTTCCACTATTCTCCATGAGTGAGAAAACATTAGTGAATTTTGTGTCAGGGACACAGATCATTTCTGCAATTGGATAAAATTGTTAACTCATTAGTTGTCCTGTAGATTGTTTCTTTTCTCTTTAAGAAATTTCCCTAGATGAGTACCATCTTCTCCATAATATTCATTATTTATGGTTTACCTTACAGGATACTGAATCAGCAGTTAAAGGAAAGTTTGATGCCGTGTTGGATACCATAGGAGTACCTGAAACCGAGAGAATTGGCATTAACGTTCTGAGGAGAGGCGGACACTATATGACCCTTCAGGTCGTCAACCTGCCCCTTTTAATTTTTTCTGTATTTCTGCTGTGATTGTCATTTGTTCATAATCGTATCATCCTTCTGTGTGATAGGGAGAGGCTGCTGCCCTAGCAGATAGATATGGACTGGCTGTGGGACTTCCTGCTGCTACTGCTGTTTTACTAAAGAAACAAATGCAGTACCGTTATTCTCATGGAATAGGTTTGTATCTATTCATATAATCTTTTTTGGGTAATTTACTGTGTCTTGAGGGGATATATTGTGCTTTAATTATAGTAGCTGGTCATGGACTAACAGACCATCTATGTTTGCACTTTAAAACTTTATGTGGACTTCCACCAACTAGAACTTGGTCAGTACCTGACTAACTGGCGAAGAGCAGGCTTGCTTTAGCCAAAATCCAACGAGCATGGCCTGATCTCTCAGATAGCTTTTTAGATTAAAACGCAAATCTATGTAACCTTACTTGATGTCGCTCATGAACATCCCAACCATTTCCCAAAACTGCAGAAAACAACTTACTAACTACTATCAGTAGCCTTGAAAATAACCCTCAAGAGAAAAGGTAGACATGTACAGTAAATATAAAATATTTTCATTTTTATTTCGTGATGCATTGAATTCTTGATTGCATAATAGGCTCCATTGGCATGCACATACACATGCAAGTTGATGGCTGATAGCAATGGGCCGCCTGTTCATCCAGCACTTAAGTGATTAATAATGACTATGTTGGTCACCGTTGGTGTCGATTGCTTGTGAACTGCTTGTCAGTGATTGGTTAACGACTTAATTCTACAAGGGTTCAACATAATTTGTTTGTTTCTTAATAGATACTATCAGGATATGTTTGTCTATCAAGCTATCTTATGACATATAATTGTATTCATGTCTACCTTTGTATTTAATTTAGGAATGAAATACTTTACAGAAGTTATCTATATGACCTATTCCATTGTTTATACAAGACGTTCTCATGTTTCTTTCAAATTTAATATCAGATTATTGGTGGACATACATGAGAGCTGACTCTGAAGGACTTCATGAGATACAGAGGCTGTCTGGAGCTGGGAAATTGCAGATACCGGTGGAGAGGACTTTTCCCATCAGTCAAGTAAGAGAAGCTCACGAGGCCAAGGAGAAAAGGCTGGTGCCTGGCAAGGTGGTTTTAGAATTTGACTAGTGTTGGTAAGATTTTTCTCTGGTAGGCACAGAAGAACCGCACCTATCTGTAAATCGTAAGAAATTTCTCCTTTTCCTTTACTTCTATTTTGGAAATATGTATCGGTTTGTTGGCCTGACAAAATTTGGTCGTCCTCTCAAGATGCAGTTATCATACATGGAAATGCAGTAAGCAATAACGTGAGGCCCGAAAGAAATTTTCATTTCATCTTTTACTCTGGCACATATATCTCTGCTGAGAGTTATTTCCCTCCTAGGAGTACATGAAAGGTGAAAAGCATGATTCGATCCTGGTAGCGCTAGTGCACTAAAGAACTTGGGAATGATAATTTAGTCATAATTATTAAGTTAGATTTATTAACTAATTCAGCAAAAGCAAGTTGACAAGGAAAAGTAGCCAATTCACCTATGATACAACACTGAGCTCCTGCTGTCTGGGATTTGTTTCCTAGTGTTAAAAGAACATGAAACATCACATGAAGCATGAACTTATAGTCTGGGAATTCCTTTAAAGTTCTCGGTGCAGTTGCTAGAAAATGCAAGAGGTGGTGAAATAACAGTGAGGGGATGCAGGCTATTTTGCCTTGTGAGCTATGTTAATGGCAGGTACTTAGTCGTACACATCAGTAAGCAAAGCAAGAATATTGCAATGTACAGCATATCCGAAAACAGTATCAAAACTTCGAGCCAGATGGTCACTGATCCGCCCACCAACAGCTTCAGCTCAGAGCAAACACCGACCTCTCACGTATGCTATTCACAAGGTCAGAACTCAGAACGAGCGCAACAAGTAAGAACTCCAGCCGTTCGCCGAATAACTACAATCGAATCGAGCTACGCGATGAGAGGAAAACAGGGGCAATCTGCGTTAGTCCTTCCGAAATGCCAGGACAGGGGAGACAGCCTATGGACAGTACCACTGGAGAAGCTAAGCAGCAGCAGCCGTGGGCTGCTGATGCTTCGGATGTGCTGCTGCTGCTGCTGCCGCGGCCGCTACCGCCGCCGCCGAAGCCGCCTGCGTCGGAGTGGCAGTGGGGAAGACGCGGAAGTTCGGAAGGCCCCGTCGCTCGTACTGCTGCCGCTCGATCTCACTGATCCTCTGCTTCATCATCTGCACCTCACTGGCTAGCTCCTCTATCCTCTGCTTTCTCGCCTGTCATTTCAAGAACAGGGACAGTTTAACATCTCTGCAGAACGCTTGCGCCTAAGATTACAGTACACAGCTACGCATGATACCATGTTACCTCGATTTCCTGCTTACGGATCTCCTCTTTTCTGGCTTCTGCCCTAGCACTTCTCTGCACCTCGTAGATAATTGCAGCACCAGCGACCTGAAAAATCATGTGACAGTTCATGTCAGCTACTCAGCTGTAATCATTTGACTATCATGTGAGAATTCATGTCAGCTGTAATCTTTTTACGTAATCAAGTACTTCTAGAGCATAGAAAGTTAGAGAAAAATTAGAATTCTGGAATAACCAGTTTTCAAGCTCTTCAATTATAGCATATCAGAGCAAAATGTTCAGAATTTTCTGGTATTAACAGACAAAAACTCATTAGAATAACTGAGATCAAAGTACTTGCCGAGAAAACAAATAGTTCACCAAGAAGATCTGCGGCAGCTTGAATAGCCTTCTCCTCATTCAGGGGCCGAATGTGAATGTCAGTTGCACGGCCATAAAGCCGCCTCTGCATGTTTGTAGTGAAACGATGGTTTGCCTGTGCCATACACCTTGTCAGTACAGTAGCAAAAAAATCTTCTGCTCAAATTAAAACGAAGGCATGCATGAGTCAGGATAAGCAGAATTCATCCATTCTACTGTGCTCAGGTCGCCAATAATCTCAGCCTAAAATTCTTTGATGTTCTACAGAAGGATTGAGCAGCAGCATTATGTGTTCATAGTTTCAGATTAATCTTATTTGAAAGATACCCATCATCAGTATATGCAGATGTATTCATAGTTTCAAATCAAGCTTGTTTCAAAGATACCCATCATCAGTATATGCAGATGTATTCATAGTTTCAGATCAATCTTATTTGAAAGTGATACCCATCATCAGTATTTGCAGAAGCGATTTTAAAGGTTAGATTTGTGAAGTAATGTGAATTATTGGTGGTGCTATGAACAGATAAGGATCATGGCTATTGTTTCCTCGGTGTTGCAGAAGCCATGTATTACTGAATAACGGACGTAAGAAATCATTATAATCCGGCTCAAAGCTTCAACTTAAACTGTCCTTGCGTATTATTCCTCTTGATATGAATATCAAAATCATGAATTACTAGCATGTGATTCTGACATCAAAGAATTGACCTCAGATAAATGTTGCAGATTATTCCACTTGATATGAACACCAAAATCCGTAATTACTAAAATGTGCTTCTGACATTTATCCACATCAAACAATTGACCTCAGAATCTCAGATAAATGTTGCAGACTATTCCACATCAAACAATTGACGTCAGATGAATGTTGCAGAAACAATCGGGATGGATGTACATTTGTAGGAGACCCAAGCGGCATTATGAGTTATGCAAAACCTTGTAGGACTCAAGAAAAGAAAAATCCAGAACTCACTACAGAAACAGAGAGATCCATTACACACCACTGCTCTGATCATGGCCTGAAAGCTCCATGACAGAATACTGCAATCAAACCAGCAATTGTGCATAAACGCAAGCGTCCAATGCATAGCTATACCAATGAAACAACCCACTAATTTACCAAAATGCAACAGAACTAGCTAGTCGTACTTTCGTATTTGCATTTCATCATACACATCCCTGCACTTCGCTAGTTCCCAACAAAATAAACCCAAGTCTCGGAGGAACATCCTCAAATCTCCAAAGTCCAAACCGCCCTTACGAAAAAAAAAAACGATCAAGCAGTTCAATCCACCCGGGCGACGCGGCAATCTATGAATCCAAGCATCAACAGGCCGAGCCGCGGAGAGAGATGATCAGGGATGAGACGAGACGTCACCTGGGCGAGGCCGATGATGAAGCCGCGGAACTTGGGGTGGATGCCAGCGTTGTGCTTGAGGCGGGCCGCGATGGGCTTGCTCAGCGTCCGGAACGCGAGCGACCCGAGCTTCACCAATGGCAGCACCATCACTTCTCGCCGCAGCGCCACCCGTCCCTCTCTGCTTGCTCTTCTTCTCCGTGCGCGCTCGCCTTGCGTCGAGGAGGAGGAGGAGACGCGGCGGTGGGGTTCGTATGATCGGTGGGAGGCACTCGCGCTGCGACGATGAGGAGGAGGAGACGCGGCGGTGGTGATCGGTGGGAGGGGGCGCGGCGCGGGTTGGCGAGTTTGTTGCGCTCGCCTAGTTGGCTCTTTCTTGGAGAGGGAGGAGTGGGAAGCGAGCAGGCGGAGGGGTCGTTCGGTTTCAGGTTTATTGGCCAAGTTGGTGGTCGCGTCTGGTCCTTTTTGTGATAATCTCGTCCCAAAAACAGAAAGAGAAAAAAAGAGATAAGAGAAATTCAAAGATCAAACAACTTCGTAGAAAGTGAGAGGAAATCCTGAACTTTACTTGTTTTGTTTTATTGGTGTCTTTGTTTGATTTTGTTTTGTTCAATTTCGTCAGGGTGGGAACTTCTTCATGTTATCCCATATAACCAGGAAACAGCAGAACAAACGGCAATAAAGAGTCTGTTTGGCACGGCTCTAACTCTAGCTTCATGCGTAGCCAAATAGTTTCAGCTTCACCTAAAATGAGAATGAAGTTGGCTGGAGCGTTCTCATAAAATGAAGAGAAGTGAAGCTGGGTTAAAATGAACTCCTGGGTTAAAATGAACTACCTAACTCCTGGAGTTAAATTTAGGATTTGAAGCTCTACCAAACGGGCCCAAAGTTATTGCTGAAATTGTCCAATGATAAGTTACCAATTCCAGCACCCTGAATCTAGTTAAATATACCACTAGTATTTTACTGCAGAAAGTAAAGCAATATAAAACCAGACGACTCAGTTTACAACAAGAAGCATGAGTGCACATGACAAATCAGGTTGTGGTTTAGTGAAGTCGCCTGGTCTGAGTTACTTGCAGATCAAGCCCATTCCCAGTTAGCCGCCAAAAAGAAATGGAAAATAGCCAGTCATTTATAATCTCAAGTGACATAATATGCCAACCACTATGGAATCTCAAACGGAACTACAAAATTCAGTTTGAAAACTTAAGCATCGATACAATTGACTCGAGAAAACATAGACTGGTGATGTAGCTGCATGACATTCGCACGAATCTGCTGGAGCTAATATAGAAATCTCGAAATCATGTATTGCCTGTCTAGCTTTTCTGCAAAATTTCAATGCCAAATCACCTAAGGTTTTCATTCTTCTATGTGTGATGCATGGTGAACACACATGTACCATGTGCCATCAACCTTCTCGAAGACGTTTGTGGCGACTTGTTTCCCCCATGTTCTTCCTTTGGTCTTAACCACTTCCAAGCATGTGACGTAACCGAGGTCACCATGCACATGAACCTCCACATTTTTCAGATCAATGTTTAGTGGGAACTCATAATCTGCGCCACATACCATCTCCCAGCTTTGCATGACCACGTCATAACCTGATATCCGACCAGCAGCAGGATGGATGACATATACATGGTCACCCTTAGCCCATATAGAGTACATTGCTGCAAGATCGCCATTCTTGAAAGCGTTGTAAAACCGTGTGTTTGCTGCAAGGAGGGAAGCTTTAGTGTCTTCATGGAGGATCCGCAGATCATCCCTTATCTTTGCGGCCCGTGAATAATCTTCTTCCTGGATGGCTCTCTGTAAATTACGCTGCAGAGTTTCCTCATCAACTAGCAAATCTTCAGTCATTGGGTACCCATCAGCATCTCCACTTTTAACATGAGCAATTCTGCATCGGCCCAAATTGGATGATGCAACTTGAAGCCCTGCACTGAAGATAGCATATTAGACATTCGGAAGAAGACACATGTTTCCTGTTCACAGTGAAAACTGAAAAACATTCTATGATGCAAATATTATCCATGATCTTTTCTTCTAGCCTCGAATTTCAGCGAGTAGCTTACCTGGAGGTTGCAACTTGGGAATTAGAACCAACTGAATATGCACTAACAACTGGTATTTGATTTGCAAGCTACAAAGTTCACTTCTATAGGCCTCACCAAATATCGTATGGTCCATGACATACCTAAGGGCTTATTTGACCAAGCTCGTATTACCTGCACAGTTCAATTTTCCTCATCTACACGTACGATTTTATCCCATCCAGCCAACAAATTACTCCCAAAACTGATGAAATTTGAAAGGGGAGTTTGACAACCGCAAAACCCCTCAACAAAATCGAACTTGTGAGTTACCACTACTGAATCCACACGCTTACATCAGGCGTGAGTTCAAGCAATCGACCCCCCAAAATCTGAGTTTCAGAGACAAGACGGGGCCTCACAAGTTTCTCTGCGCACCGCTCCGGCCGATGCAGAGCCGCGTAGGGGCGAGGTTGGCGTAATCGGTGAAGAACCCCGCCTCGTAGAGCCGCGCGGTCGCGGACGGCCGCAACCAGCCGCTCGCACCCGGCGCTGCAGACATCGCAGGCTTCCCTCAAATACCTTTCCTTCGGGTGCTTATCTTTGAGACACTTTTGACTCCCCTTCCTGGTCTGGTGTAGTACTCTGTACTCAAGTGGAGTATAATTTATAATTTTGTGGTTGTTTGGATCTCATACTAACAGCGTCCCCCCAAACATGTACTTTGTGACCGAAAGTACTACTGTGTGCAGGTTTATGTAGGACTGTAAGGTGAAACTTATGAGAAAACGGAGGAGCTGAGAAAACCCATGTTCTGATTTTGAGTTTATTTTCTAGATTATGTAATTATAGCCTGTCAAAGTCGAGATAAAAAGATGAATTGTTTGGAGAAGTTGCAACTAATAGAAACTCCCTAAATAGACCCTAAGTTTATGGTGTGAAAAAAAAGACTGATCAGTAACGATTAGATTTAAATGGATTCTAAATTAATCCTAATAAATTTTAAAGATCCATAATTAATGTTAAAGATTAATATCACATGGAAGACCAACGGAAAAAGACCTCAACTTAAATAGGCTGTAAATTGAGTATACCTGTTGACTAGTTGAACTGGTGGATGGAATGCCACACGCGTGCGACTGTGGCCGTGGCATGCGAGCGAGTGATGGAGACAGAGCGGGTTGTCTGTCTGTCTACTCAACCTTTAGGACCTTTTTTAATCGCAGGAATAGAAAAACGTATGATTCTGATAGGAATGCAAAAGTGCAAAACAAAGAATTACAAAACGCAGTAAAAATATAAGAATGATAGTTTGATCGGACTGTAGGAAAAACACAGGAATTAGATGAGATTTCCTGCACAGGAATTAGATATGAGAGATAGTCTCAAAGAAAAATTTTCAAAAGATTGAAGCTCTTGCTAAATTTTCTTCAAAATCTTCATAAGAATTTCAAAGTATATCATAGGATCCAATCCTTTGTTTCAAAGGTCTTCATAGAAAATTTTTCTATAAGGTTAAAATCCACCAAAATTCTTATTTTTTTTCTCCAAATCAAAGGAGCCTTACCGTTTTGCTTTATCTCTTTCCTCCAGTCGAGAGGAAAGAGGTTCTTCTGCTTCATGGTCCTGAGTACCTTGAGAGGACCTTGAGAGGGAAGAGGTTCTTCTGCCTCTGAGCTGCTTCGGCAATTCCCGATCCTGAGTAACTTCTGTTATTTCTTCCTATTCTGGTTCAGCAATCCCCAAGCAACTCTCTGTCCTGAGTACCTTACGTTCTTTCTTCTGTCCTGGTTCAGTAATCCCCGGTCCTGAGTATATGTGCCACCAACTTCGGCACTAAATCTGGAGTGTTCTTTGACTGTCTTTTTTACTTTAACATTAAACATGTTACTATATGATGCTATTTCTGTTATTAGCATGTTCATGTTTAGCATTATCGCTGAATCACTCTTTTATACACTTGTCATGTTTAGTATAATATTTTTCTAAATTAAAATATATCGATTAATGACTAGATTTTCAACAGTAACCATTGGGGATAATTTTGACAATAGTTTTTTTAAAAAAATACTACCAATCTCTTTGTTTTGTCTATAGCTGATTATAAATCATAATGTTTATTAATGACACTTTTATATACAGTATGTATTTTGAACGACTTAAAAGCTCGGGTTGGAAATAAACTGTGATGATCAAAATTAAAAATAAATTTTAATATTTAAATTTTGACTGCGACTTATACATGCATGGTCTGTTAGTAAAGAAAAAACAACTTGAATTAACATATACATCGATCACTAATTATTTGTTGACTTCTGACTCGATCACTCAGAGCTAAGCTACTAGTAATAATTTTTATCTTTCGTCAGCAACTTGTCCTTGCAAGGGCATGTTTGGGAGAGGGACTTATTTTTATTTTTTTTAGTCTCTGTCACATCGGATATACGGACACTAATTTGGAGTATTAAACGTAGACTAAAAATAAAATCATTTCATAACCCTGGACTAATTCGCGAGACGAATCTATTGAGCCTAATTAATCCATGATTAGCCTATGTGATGTTACAGTAAACATATGCTAATTATGGATTAATTAGGCTTAATAGGTTCATCTCGTGAATTAGCCTCTACCTGTGTAATTAGTTTTGTAATTAGCCTATGTTTAATACTCCAAATTAGTGTCCGTATATCCGATGTGACATGGACTAAACAAATCCCTGAACCAAACACCCCTAAATGCATGCGAAATGCGATTTCACAATGAAGACAAAAACCAACAACTTCAAGGAGGCAAGAATGTAGGAACCTTCGTAATTTCGTAGTATCCTAAAGTTGGCCTCATGTTTGACTTCGGAACCAAAAGCTAATTAATCACTCGGGCCAAACACTGAGCAGCTGAGCCATGGACACCGGCTGCAACTCCGACCTCGCCACCGACGAGCTCCTCCAGGCCCAGGCCGAGCTGTGGAACCATGTCTTCGCGTACACCAAGTCCATGTCCCTCCGCTGCGCCGTCGAGCTCGGCATCCCTGACGCCATCCACCGCCGTGGCGGCGCCGTTACGGTTCCCGAGCTAGTCGCGGAGCTCGCGCTGCCGCGCTCCAGGGAGCCCTTCCTGCGCCGCCTCATGCGGTTGCTCGCGCACGCCGGCATCTTCGACGCGGCCGCGGGGGCGGAGGACGCCTACCGGCTCACCGCGGTCTCGCGTCTCCTCGTCTCCGCGCCCGGGGAGGGGTGGGGGCTCTCGCCGTTCGCGCACGCCATGCTGCACCCCATCATCGTGTCGCCGTCCATGTCTCTAGCCTCGTGGTTCCGCGCCGCCGCCGACGGGGCGGACGCGCCGCGCGTGCCGTTCGCCGCCGTCCACGGCGGGCGCGAGCTCTGGGCGGTGGCGAAGGACGATCCGGGGTTCGGCGCGGCGTTCAACGACGCCATGGAGTGCGACGGCCGCTTCGTGATGGACGTGCTCCTGCGCGGCCACCACGGCGGCGCGCAGCTGTTCCGGGGGATCACCTCGCTTGTGGACGTCGGCGGCGGGTCCGGTGGCGCCGCCAAGGCCATCGCGGCCGCGTTCCCTCACGTCAGGTGCACCGTCCTCGAACTACCACACGTCGTCGCGACCGTCCCGCCAGGGGACGGAGGCGTCGAGTTCGTCGGCGGGGACATGTTCGACCGCGTCCCCAAGGCCGACGCCGTCCTCCTCAAGGTCACAGAGCGTCTCCTCGTATCCTGCCAAGCTTACCCGAGGTGGCGAGCTACGTGCACCCGCACCCTGACGTCGCGATTGCTGTTTTTTCGCAGTGGATCCTGCATGGGTGGGGCGACGAGGAGTGCGTGCGGATACTGCGGCGGTGCAGGGAAGCGGTGCCGGCGAGGGAGGACGGCGGCAGGGTGATCGTGATGGACCTGGTGGTGGGATCGTCGTCGAGCCCCGGTGATGACGCGAGGGACACGGAGACGCAGCTCCTGTGGGACGTGATGATGATGGGGGTGGTGGGGAGCCCCGAGCGCGACGAGACGGAGTGGCGCAAGATATTCCACGACGCGGGCTTCAGCGGCTACAAGATCTTGTCCGTCCTGGGCATCCGGTCCGTCATCGAGGTTTACCCATGATTCCCTCTCTATATTGGATCCTGTGCCGGGTACATCACAATGGTGAAAAAGGTAAACGAAATCCATATGGAACGTATCTGATATAAAAACACAAAAGAAGTGCATAATAAACATAGTGATTTGTACCGATACAGAAACAAATGTTCATGAGCAAACCATACATAGCACTTCTGAAATAGGCTCATAAGGTCTAGATCAAAAGCAAACCATACATAGAACTAAGGAAATAGGTTCATAATAACTAGGTCAACATAAACAGGGTGAGATGGTACATTAACGACGATAGACATCATCGCCCTTCCGACTCGACAGCTAGAGCTGCAAACATACAATGGAGTCGCTTTATTCGCTTAACCGCATGTAGGTATTCAGGCAATGCCTACATGCAAAGCATCAGGAACGGTGGGACTGTAACCACTCCGATGCCGTTTACATCTGGGATGAGGCGTGGAGTGGCTGCGTCTCCCCATGTACGTTTCCCTCCCTGTGTAGGTGTACGTGACCAAATTAGCTTTTGCATACTGTCATACTGATAAGAGTACGAGGTCCAAAGGTACAGGAAAAGTGAATTTTCAGCAGTAAGGAAGAACTAGAGCATACCAGTTACTCAAGTAGCATCATATTCCTAAAGGAGCAGCACAAAGGGCATGAAGAGCACCAGGCGTAGTGCAATTGTATCCAAACAAGTCTAGCATCCTTGGATTTTGGCAATCGGTTTCATAACTCCCCTCCTTTTTACCATCTTCGTCTGTTGGGATGATCTTCTCGGTCAAGGAAAAACCAAAAAGGCGGCAACTAGTTCTGCCAACCTCCCTTCCACCATTACCAGGCTTAGCAGCATTCCCAGGTGTTGAAGCCTTTCCAATTTTAAACTGGTCCCAGCTAGTTTCACCGGGCAACTTGTGCTGTGGCAAGGCTGGATGGCTGTCATTTCTACTTTTGTCATTGTTCTTGCCTGCCAATTCAAGCTGTGGTACCCCTGTTTGGTATAACATAAGACTGGAAGGTGGAGAAGGTCGCACAGTTGACAGGGAGAGACAATATCCTTCATTTGCAGATGATAATCCATTCATGGTAGCTGGGGTGCACACATAATTCTTTAATTCATATCTGCTTTTCGCTGAACATGCATCAGGCAACATTCCTTGAAACGGAGGAACTGTCTGAGAAATTTCTTGACCTTGCAAGACCTCTGGGAATCCAATAGATTCACCGAAGCTTACAGATTGGTGGGCATAGCCAGAGTACTGCACTGGAAGTCTGCTTGTTGAACTGCCCAACATGCAGCTTCGTGTATCAGTAAGGAATCTCCAAGCATCAAAAGACTTACTTTTTGTAATGTCGATTGACTGAGGAGAACAAGTAACACGATGGGTCCTAGAACCCATCAATTCTTGACCTTGCAAGACCCTGGGGAACTTTTCAGTTTCCACCGAGTCTGGACGACCATTTCCATCTACAGGATTAACACAAAAGCCAATAAGCATAAAGGGTTAAAGAATTTATAGATCCAAGTATTGTCCTCGTGCTCTTGGAACTTACACAGAGCTGGCACGTCCAAATTGCCCTGAGGGCATAATTTGGTTCTTTTAGAACTGGATGCCGACAGAGAATGAGCAACAGAGACTGAACTACCAACTATCTCAATCTCCCATGGAGATACTCTATTTTGGCTGTTGCAGTCAGTAGCATCCTCCCATCGAACCTGTATGAAAAGACAGCAATTCAAATTGCTAACATTAGCGAATTTGGATAGTATTGACGATAGATTCACTATAAACGATTTATAATGGAAAAATCAAAATCTATAAAATTCTAAGCTGTTAGGCTTCCTATGGGGCCTTGATAATGTGGTCTTAGTCCAATCCAATAAAAAATATTTAGCCCCACCTAAACAGACATGGATGCCATCATGAAAGTTGTTGATAGCATTAAGATGTATGGTACAGTTAGTAAATCCTCTAAATAATTGGTTTTGCACAACTTTGATGATCCTTACAGCTTATATTACGAAGGGAAACAAGTTCCAGCCCATATTAGCAAGCAATAACAACAAGCAATAACAAAATGCCTCTAGTATTCTCTTCACTATTTTGTTTCTCCTGTGCGCCCAATGAGCTTCATTGGGTGCCATAGGGTGACAAACATTGGCAACTGGCAGAAGACCAACGAAATTCCTCATTAAGAGTGTTTTTTTAGCTGCCAACCAGATGTTATAAACAGCAAAATGGATAAACAGATTGTACACATCCTACATCATTATTGTCCTTTTCAATACAAATATGCGTGTAACAATTCTCTATCTTTTTTTTTTTGATCAAGGGGCCAAACCCCCCCATTTCTATTAATAGAAATACAGGAACTACAAAGTTCTCAAACTACAAAAGCCTGGATACTTAAGAAGTTTTACTCCAGCAGAAACAATTCCCTATCTGACATCTGCTAATGATGAACCTACATGGGAATCTTGGGATCAGAAGTGTGAACAAGAAATGCATGCGAGGATCATGTCTTAAGGTGCCTCAAGGACTTACAAGACCGTTTGTTCTGATTCCCTTTAGATGGGTTGGAATTTTATTCTTGATATATCATCCCAATTGACTAATATGGTTTGTCCCAACCACTAATGTGGGCTAAGCAAGAGACTGCAAAATGTAGGAATCAAATTGATACAAATCATCTAATCATTTTTATAGCACACCATTTTTATTACATATTGAATTTATTTATATAACTTCTCAGTTCTCACTTGAGCATTTATTAATGTTTGCACATATTTACTCACAAACAAGAGATCATAGAACATCCTAAGTAACTCTCTACTCTACAAGATCACGCTTGGATTAAAAGTTTGAGTTTGACAAGAAGGATGTTGCCCCCCACATTCAAGAGTTCAGCACTTTAGCTAACTTGATGAATTTATTTTAATGTGTGAAATAACCTCAGATTAGTCAGATAGACTAACTGAAAGTGACTATATGTGGTGCCCTAATATATATATGATTCCAAAGACTTGGCAGGTAGCCAAAAGTAATGTTCCGTAGTTGACAAGCTTAATAAAAAGCAGCTCAAATGCATACCAGAAGGCTTCTCCACTTTGAACCAGGCCATCTGATGGGGTCTACTTCACTAACACCGGCAATCATTCCAGCATGCCTACAGTGCAGAAAGTAAGACCCAAGAAAGTATTATGCAAAACAAAAAGATAGTTCAACTGAAAAATGCAAACCTCTCATTAACATCTTCACTCTCAAAATGAAACTTGAACCTCATTCCAATACAAACTGGATAGTTGAAGCTTTTCACGAACTTCCAATATGGAACAACAAACTCAGAAGCAGTAGCTCTACAAAGTCCAATGATTACAATATGTGAATGGATATATGATATACTGTATAGTCCAACTGCCCCAGAGAAAATGACATTGTATTGAGTTGGACTACACAAAAAGAAACACTATATGTTTTACTCAGCAGACCTTGGGTTGTAACAAATGTGAAAAACACTTCCATGTTTCAAGGAATCAGCCACAGCCGAAAGTGTGCGCATCTTTGAACTTTTGCTACTAAAAGCTTTGAAAATTGCCTCATTTTTAAGCTGAGTAGCTCTTCGAACACCCAATCTTAGCTCACCATCATCACCCCTACAAACGCATAAAATGCTTCGTTAGAAAATATAGACAAGAAAGCATAGCTTTATGGTTAAAACATGGATCAAGTGATTACCGGAGAAATAACACAGCGTCCCCTGAGACCAGTTTCTTTTTATTGACAAAGGAGCTCCATCCAGTTGTTAAAAGATGCCTGCGAGGTTGACCTGGAACAAAAAGAATGTTAAAAATTCATAATGTGCCTTGCTCCATCACATGCTATAAGTACAAGATAACTTGTGCATTTCCCTTATAATCAAAATGGAGACATTGGCTTGGACAACAATAAGATCAGAGAGCATCCTCTATCCACTGTTTCAAGGACACTACTGTCTGAGCAAAATAGTACAGTTTCATTAACAGAAGTAATTTTCACTAGAGAGATAACACGCCATTTATAACAAAAAGATGGAAGTCACAAACGAATAACATAAATTGTATCAGAAGATGAACTAGAAAGGAAATAATTTGCATCCTAAGGAATGGCAAGGACGATTGAACGCGCAGTTTCTCTCCCTCGTGTTCCGCGCGCACGCATTTCAAACTGCTAAATTGTGTGTTTTTTGCAAAAAGTTTTTATACGAAAGTTGCTTTAAAAAATCATATTAATCTATTTTTCAAAAAAGAATTTAGTAAATACTTAATTAATCATGTGCTAATAAGTCTCCCCGTTTTCCATGCGGAGAGAATGAGTTCCCAACTCACACAAACAAACTCAGCCTTAGAATGTCAAACATTCAAAGAGTTGAAAAGCTACACCTGCCATATATTTCATAGCATTGACTAAAATATTTCCTGACCTGTTTCAAAGCTAAAAGTCACACATAATTTAGCAATGCTCTGTATATGCCTGATCATCAAACATAAGTATGATGTACAAGTTTCCCATACAAAAGTATCAAATCAAACATTTACTAGCAATTAAATAAATAGATTGTGTAACAAAGCATTGCATATCCCTTGTCAAGTACTCGGATGTCACCTCTATAAATATGGCGGAACCTCCACTTTGCTCCATGCAAATCCTTGGCAACAAGCTCTTGAGAAGGCCTTAGCTGTTTGTGGTCCTATTAAGGCACGAAAGAAAACAAACCTTGTTAGAGTTACATCACAAGACAAGCAGTCACTTGAAGAGTCAATAGGAAACAAATCAAACTTCTAATCTTATCACCAGAGGCGGAAAGCAATCCTCAGCAGCCCGGCGAGGAACAGAGAACCCTCCATGTGTGCTTGTATCAGAGGCCGTTAGCGTTTTGCAGAACATGTGCAGCATCCCGGACTTCCTTTCCTCATCACCATCCTCCATGTCATCCTCCCTTTCGATTCCACCACCATGCAAGTTCCTCTCAAATACCTGAACCAACCAAATGTACCATTGATAAATCAAATAAATATGTTTATAGAATTTGTTATGCCAAAACAATTCATCATATCGGTACAACACGCAAATTAGAGGCATGATAGATGTGCTAAACGAAGCTACATTGCGCAGAGAAAACGGCAATCATACTATATCAGACTGGCCAAGTAGATCTAGCAAGTCCCAAATGATGTGGCTCGCTAAAATTAGAATGAACTAAAAACGCTTATTTTTAGACATGCAAGAAAAATCAAAGCTCATTCAACACCCCTCACATTGCAGCTTATGCCAGGCCCAAAGCTGAAAAGAGGATGCAAGCAATCAACATTTAACGCCCCCAAGAATCTCATTCAATCCCTAATCCCAGAAACACACGAATCGATAAGATAATTGATGCAGCGTTGTACCTCGCACTCAGCCACCAGAGCCAGTCGCGCGTACACCTCGTCCGTCGCTGCATCCGCCTGCACAAAGTCCACCATGTAAATGCAGCCCCACCATGCGCGGCCTCACCGCGAAAACCCTACCACGAGCGCAGCGGTTCACTCACGCATAGCTCGACGTCCACGACGCGGCACGCCACGTGGGGAGGGAGGGCAACCGCCACCTCCCCGCGGATCCCGCCGCCGGCGCCGGCCGCGGCGAGGTGCCCCTGCGGCAGGTACACGACCGCGCTGCCCCGCCGCGGCAGCGACACCACCGGCCCAGCGCACGCGTGCCACAACTCCCGGCACACCGGCGCCGGCGGCAGCGCGTCCTCCTCGCCGCCGCTCGCCGTGTTGTTGAGGTCGATGCCCATGGTGGTGGCACGCGCCCGGCCGCCTCCCGCCGCTGGGGATCCGGCCCAACAGTCGGTGGCTCGCTGCTCGCCGCCCCTCTCCGACGGCCAAGGGGAGCGGTAAAAAGAGGGGAGAGCCATCAGCGGCGGCCGCGAGGATGGGGAGGAGGATGAGGATGCGGACGACGCCATTAATGCCTCCGAGGGCGTCGCTCTCCAGCCATCTCCTGCTCAGCGCTCAGCCGCCCGACCCATGCCCCCCTGCTCCTGCGGCGACCGCGCCCCCCTTCCTTCCTCAGCTGCCGCTATCGATGCGGTCGCTGTTGCCGCCGCTGCTGATGCTGCTGCCCCGTCGCTGTGGCTAGCCTACAACAATGCCCATGCCTTTATGACGCGGGCGTCGTGGTGGTGTCGTCTGTTCCGTCGCGAGCTGTGGCTGCTGCTGCTGGCTTGGCTGGCTGGAGCGAGTCAGCGAGTGGGCTGCAACAGTGCGGTGCGGGTGAAGAGGCGACGGGTTGGTCGCGGTTTCCTTTTTCATTCACTTCGTTTTTAGCCCTTGGCGCGGTGCGGGCATGCTGCAGCGCGTTTACTGGCTACTGTGAGGCGGCCGTAGTGCTGGCTGCTGCCACTTTGGGGGTCACTGTTCCCCCACCAGGATGCCGATGCCACCGCCAGCGCCTCGTGGAAAGAAAAGGAAGCACAGTGCCGTCATCTATTCTGAGCACAGTTCTGCTTTAGATGGATTCAGAACGGTGTGATTCCGATCCTTTTTCATCAACAGATGGTGGTAAATTGAAGCTTATGCGTTGGTACCTGTGTGCCTCATCCACAGAACTGGTGAAACAAGCATACAGTGGAAGCATCTTGTGTTAATGGGGTCTCATTTGATGTTCTCTATTTTACTGGACAGACTACCGACGTGTGATGGATTGTGCTCTTGGCCGTCACGACCAGTGTCTCCTGCTCGAGGCTGTTGTACTTCTGCACGTTATTAATGGCCAGGCTACGAGCATATACAACGTTTGCACGATGCCCTTCAATGCGACGCAGTGGACGGGTCTGACCGGCTCAGTCACGATGCCCTTCCTTTTTTTAACAGTATCCTCTTCTTCAGAGGTTTTTAAGACACACCACGCAATCAATAATCGATGAGTGTCCGACCGGGGCCCCCCGGGCGGCCACTCGCGAAATCGCGAGTTCGCGAGTCGCAGGCTACTCGCAGCATGCAGGAGCAACGAAACCAACGTTGATACCGCCGCGCCGCTCCCTGCCTTGCTGGTACTCCTACTCGGTAACGTACCCTACGTGCCGTGAGGCGTGAGCCCGTGAGGCAACGTGCGGCTTTTACCAGAGTTCACCCGTTTCCCCCACGCGTGCCTGCATACCTAGCGATGGGTGACGGCGCGGCAGCCGATGCCGCCAGCCCAGCGCGCCACTGCATGCATGCGGTGCACGGCCGCAAGCCACTGTTCGTCAGCCAATCTCGCGCGGGCCGGCCGAGTGATGAGACGAGGCGGCGCGCTCGGCTGCTATCCCGGGGGACGCCCCCGCTGGCCCGCTCCGCTGCTGTTGCCGTGGCCCACGCACAGCTCACGCACCGCAGGACTGCAGGACTGCAGGACTAGTACTCCTCTTCCCTCTTCCCTTTGCTCGTCTTTTGGAACGAGAGGGGGAAGCAGCCAAGCAGGCAGACGGGCGCGGGCCCGGATTTGCCTTTTTCAGGCGAGTTCCTCCTCAGTCCTCCCCCCTCCCCTCCCCTTGTGGGATGTGGATGGGATGGGTGATGGAATGGGGCAGTACACGGGGTGGCACGTCGCGTGACAAGACATTAGAGCCGTTCTGCTTTCGCGACGACGGGCCCGGCCCGTTGCTGCCGCGCTGGCCGTCGACCGAATACGTTTGGCTCTTCGCTGCGTATGCGACGTCCGGGGTGGACCTGCGCTAGCAGCCTTCTTCGATTACGAGTACTGCTGCTTGGCCTCGCTACCTCTTGAATCTCTTTAAATCACGAGTTCACGTGCGATGAGAAAGCACCAAAGTACTGTAGTCATCTCTTTCCTTTCAGAGGGGTATCTTTTACCGGCGCGTCTTTTTGCCTAGTGCAAAGATGCTGAGATACAGTACCGCACGGCACGGCACCATAGTTTACAAGGAACGGTCGAAAATATGGCTTGTTCTAATTTTCCAATGAGATTACTATATTTATGGCGTCGTAATATTTTTAAGTATATAAAATCAGTTTTCAAAACTTACATCGTAAATTCTCAATTTAAACTGTAAATTTTATTCTTGCGCTTGAGGAAAAGTGAGCATGTGTTACATGGAGGGAGAAAACACAACCATTAACTAGACAATTTGTTGTCACGAACGTTGCTTCTAATTGCTTGAATTAGAGTGGCGTGTCGTCTAATTTGCTGAGCTGTATCTGCATCCTAAATGGCCTGAAAATTAACTGTAACTGGCCAAGAAACATGGCGACAAAATTATAGTGCTACCACCATTGTCCACTGTCCAGAACTTCAAATTTATAATCAAAAGTTGTTATATTTTTGGAGTAGCAAAATCGATTTCGAATTACGCACTCCTCAAACAGAGCTTTACTAGCTTCGGTCTTGGGGAATGCCAAAGCTTGCCAGCTCCCAGGTGGCTGTGATTGGTGAAGTATTCCTATGATTTGAGCGGCGCGACACTGGGTCGCTGCCTCGCTGGGAAGATACGATTGCGAAATCTCGGGCTGGTCGCGTATGCACTCGTCGTTTCCACGCGAGGGGCTTGCTGGATTGCGGATTGCCAGAGAAAAATCCACATGGACACGGTCGAGTTCATAAATTCATATCTTGTTCATGGCTCATCTATGGGCCTAATTCACAGAAGGCCCAAGATCCAAAGCTTCTTACTTGAGTATCTTGGGCTCTTGTCCCTCTAACCCTCTGGACTCCTGGAGAGGCTGACAGTACTGAAGTTGGGATGGAGACATGGGCCGCGACAAGCCTGGTATGTGGCTTTGCAGTTTTGCACGATGTCCAGCAGGCAACGACGATCCAACATTTACGGAAAGGGCAGCATACTCTCCAAATATTAAGAAAGACTAGTAAAATGTCCAAGCTTTACTATGAACATAAGACAAAAATATAATAATATATCATAGTAGAATATTTTACTATGTTTTCTTATTTGATTATATGTTATCCACTTGTTTAAATCAGATGTTTGGCTATTTTATAATAGTGAGATGACAGATTTACTGACACCACCCCTAGAGGCTTTTATATAGGAGTAATAGAAAAGTTTGTCTCAGCTACTTATCAAAATACTAGTAGTATTAGTTTTTTTTTTAGAAACACAATATAAGCAAGAGATCACAATGCGCACACACTCGCTCTTATCACCATACCCCTATGAGAATTTTCAAAAGACTGGATCGACATATATTGAGATCGACGAAGTCACCACAAGCGTCTCGCTATCGACGGATACGTCGTCTATCACTGAAAGAATAATTAGCCGTAAATGTGAGCACCTGTGTCAAATCTAGGACTTGGACCCGGGTGGGTTGGTTCCACCACCCGAGTGCCTAGGGGTGGACGTTCGGTCAGACCAAAAATTTTGGTCTCGGTCTTCAATCTTTTGAAAAATTTGTCATCTAAAACTGGAGACCGATCAGTCTTGAAAAATAATGAAGACTGAGAAATTCGGTCTCGGTCTCGGTCATGCCCGAAATATCAGAAGGTCCAAAATAATCAGGCAAGTCTCTAATAAGTTCTAGATAAAAAATTATATACATAAAAAACACATAAAAATCACAAATCGACTATCTTCACTATCATGGGCCATAGATCAAAGCATGTTGAAGGCCAAAATTAGATCAATATTCGGTTTATTTGGGTTGTTGGACCTTAATGGACCTATTGATCTAAAATTCAATCTTGTTCGGTCTTTTTGGTTAACCGAAGGTACTAATCGAATTGACCGAACAAAATTTGGTCTTTCAACACCTGAGATCGAACTAGTGACCGAATTTCTCGGTCTCGATCCCGGTCTTTTCGGTTCGGTCTTTTTCTACCCACCCCTACGAGTGTCTAACCAGTTAAGCTACACTCACATTGCAGAGTATTAGTTTATTTACTGCTCAGCTGTATTTATGTGTTAGTAGAATAAAAGAGTTTATGTATTTTATAATTTTTTTTCAAAAACTAAACAGGCAGGAGAACTGCGCGTTATATTTTTCAGTAAGTATTAGTATAAAAATCCAAGCAGGTTACAAGCAACGCCTCAACGAGCCTCGCCAAACACTTCAAGTAAAAAAAACACATGGCCAACTATACTACGCACACGAAACAACACTTAATTCTAGCCAACTAACATCTAAACAGCGATGAAGCCCAGTGCAAGGCATCGTTGCCAAGCTTGCTATAAAAACAGCATGACAACTCCAACTTCACAAAACACGTGCCATCGTTGCTGAGCTTGTTGCCTAGCAAGTAGCGACACAATAGTTTTGACTTCACTGTAATCGTGTCATTTTGCCAAAACGAACCACCAACATCGACTTCCCACGGTGGACATCAATCTAAGCCAGCAAAGCACTACTTTCTACAAGGATTGCAATGTGTTATCATTGCCAAGCTTCATCGTACCCCAACAATGAAACAACTTCAAATCAACCTAGCTAAAACAAATGAAGAAAGCCTTCACCCACCACAAAACAACAATGGGGAAAGAAAAGGTGAAGGCCTCGCCAAACATCATATGCCTCTAGAGCTTCAGAGACTAGCGCAAGAGTCCACCAATGACCAAAGTTGCATTGAGAATGTTCTCCAAAGCCACGCTCCCATGGAGGACGCGACGTGAAACGCTACTGAAAGAGCATTCATGCCCCTAGTGGGTTTTGTTTAATTGATGACAAACGATTAAGGGACTAATGTTTAGTTTATTGAGTGTATAAGTAAGGGATTAGTCCAGTGAAGAATCGACGAAGATGATGAAGAAGAATATGCAATACAACGAGATTTCATTGTGATGCAAAGCTTCGAGTGACAGAAGATGACAAGATGCGGTGAAGGAATGGCAAGACTTGTCTACGTGATGGGCCATGCATGGGAAAAGGGCAAGCGAAGGCTTGGCGCCGAAGGACCCGATGTAGTGGTGAAGGAACAAGTGCTTGGCCGAATACCGACGAATCGATCGAAGCCATAGGATATCACAAGTTGCTGAGGATCTACCCTTGGTGAAGAAGAAGAATAAGATGAAATGTTGAAGATCAAGAGCATGTGATTCATTGATGAACATTAAGCCAAATTCCATATTAGTATTGATCAAGGCAAAGAAAGAAGATGACGTAAAGGTATTCGTATTGGTATAGCTTTGAAAAAATTCCCTGTGTACCCCTGAAAGTTCACCTAATCCCTTCTACGCCCTTGAATTTTGCTCATTCCCTTACATACCCCCGAATTTTAGTTTGGATCTCTTCCATGTCCTTTCCGCTAGTTGACCGTTAGTTGACCGTTAAATTCTTATAAAAAGACCATTTTGCCCTTTGCAGTGAAAAAACATATAGACTAATAGAGTATATTGTTGGAGTGTAGAATTGTTAGATGGGACTATTATATTTATGAGTTAGTTATGCACTATATTATTTGCGATAAATTTATTTTTAGATATGACATAAAAAATTAATTACTATTTATTAGTTATTAAAAGTTGCTTATGTAGTATATAAATAGATTTGTCTTATACAACAAATATGTCGTATTACTATCAAAATAAATATTCGTGGATTTGTCTTATACAACAAATCTGTTATATTACTATCAAAACAAATATAGTACATAAACCAACTTTTAATAACTAATAAATAAGTATTAACGTATTATATCATATCTAAAAGTAAATATGTCACAAATAATATGGTGCATAACAAACTCATAAATATAATAGTCCTATCCAACAAATTTCTATACTCCAACAATGTACTCCATTAATTTATTATGTTTCTTCATTGCAAAGGGCAAAATGGACTTTTTCATAAGAATTTAACGGTTAACCGACAGTTAACTAGTGAAAAGGGTATGGAAGGGATCCAAACTAAAATTCAAGGGTATATAAGTGAATGAGTACAATTTAGGGGCGTAGAAGGGATTAGGTAAACTTTCAAGGGTACACAGGGAATTTTCTCTATAGCTTTTCTATTTGCTCTTGAGTTGGTAAGAAAGCCGTACTATTAAGTGAGATGTTAACTTGATGTCTAGGGATGAGTTTGGTGCTCAAAATCTTTGTTGAAATTGTTATCTCTCTTGGATTTGTGTATTGCTGTTTTTCGGAGTTCTATAAAATCAACTTTGAAATTTTTCGAAGTGCATTTGCCTTCGAAAAAGGGTACCGGTGATTTTCGGATATTTCCGAAGACCATTTTGAAAATTTCCGAAGCCCTATGACTTGCAAAAATCGGTACTGGTCTTTTTTGTAAGTTTTCGAACAAGTTTTGAAAATTTTCGAACCGTGTTAAAATGGATGTTTTTGGTACTGGTGTTTTTCGGATTTTTTCGAAATATTTTTGAAATTTTTTGAAATGCTATTTTGTCTAATTTTCTACTGTGCTCGTGCTAAAATTTTGCATTGTTCGGAAAAATCCGAAGGTACTGTATAAAACTCTGAAAGAAAAATCCAAAGGTACTGCAGCAAGTTGTGAAAACTGTTTTTCTATCTGATGATTTTTGGATATTTTTTAAAAGATGAAATATTTGCCCCCAACGGGCAGATCTGAGGGTGTGGCTATAGGTAGCCCCCTCCACCCACAAGCTAGGGTTGCTGACTTTATTACATATCTTATGCCCTTGGCTTGTTCTGCTTGAGATTCACTTTTGAGTCTTGCCTTCTCACTTCTTCCTCTCCACCGATCTACAAGTTTGGATTTTGTGTGTGTGTGAGAGTGGTTGATTTGAGTTTGTTTAAGTGCTTGGTGTTGACTTCGTGAAGATTTGTTGAGCACTCTATTCATTCCCAAGAAATTTTTGTTGCATTTGTTACTCTTGGTGGTTGAAAACACCTAGATGGTTAGGAGTCAATCTCGAGACACCGATTCGTTTGTGGTGTACCGAGGGAGTTTATGAAGGTCGGATCTCACCTCCGAAAGAGAAGAGATACCCTTAGCGAAAGGAGAAGTGCATTTGTGCAACTTCACAAGGATAGGGTTGGAAAAGACCCGGCTCATTGTGAGCTCCTCAACGGAGAATAGAATCCCCTCAAGGATTTGAATTTTGGGAGCCCATCATTTTACAAGAATCCCGATGATATATCTCTCTCATTCATCTAGCTTTGCTATTTGGAGCCACTAGTAACTTAGTGGTTGTTTGTGCAATCTTTTTCTTTCGTGTGCCACTATCCCTTTTTGCTTAGTTTGCTACTTTGCTCGTAAATATGAGATTTTTGAAAATATCCGAAAATATTCGGAAATATTCAAAAATATTCAGAAATTTTCGAAAAGCCCAGCTTCCGTATTTTTGTAAAACTTTTAAACAACTATTCACCCTCCTCTAGACAACATAAAGTCCTTTCAGCTGCCAACCCTCGTTCGGAAGTCGGAGCAAGATTTTCACCCGAAAATTGGTTGGGAGGGAAGAAACGCCACAACAATGCCTTCAATTAAGGAGAACGCCGAATCATCACACCGTCCCTCTAGCGATCAAACCCAGGCCACCATCCCACAACTTAACCAGGCTCATAGGGCTACTCCGGATTACCGCCACTGTCATCTTGTCACCACTCATGCGCTTGGAGTGCTGGATCCGGACTTCTGTCAAACCGGGGATCGGAGGAGCCTCTTTGCCACCACCGTTTGCGCCGCACACGGCCCGAGAACGACGGCCGGAGATAGGCCGTCAGGCCGGCCTTCCTCTCCTTGCATCGACCACTGTTTTGGTCATTTCACAATTTTGGTCAATTAGCTTATTTCTTCTGGCGGACATAATCTTTATAAAGGATTATAGAGGTTCAAAGCAGGGCTGGCATTTCTGACACTCCAACCATCATAGGATATGCAAGTTTGTGACAAATTTATTACTATACACTGTTTTTCCCTCGGCATATCCCACCAAATCGGCACCCGAGGAAAGTTTGACAATGCGCGATGATGTATCCCAGACAGTATATAGCAATTAACCGGTGCGAACAAGGTGATAGTAATAAGGCAACCCATGGCGTGATTGCAACTCACGGCTCATATCATGGGAGGCATTTAAAAACTCACGCTCCCAAAATGCGTAGTGGCCCAGTGCCGAACTTAGCACTTGCTCGTAGCTCATGACTTCCATCACTGCGAGGCCTACGCTAATGCCTCATAGGCTCATAGATCTTGCATGCAGGCAGCAGTATGTCCCAATTTCCATTGTGCACACCGGCGCCATGCACGCACGCACGCTCTCCCCACAATCTCCGCCCCATCGCGCGCTGGCGCCTTTTGATCTAACCTGCCCGAGTTTGCCTGATTACCTCTCTGTTCCCATTTCCTTTCTACTACACACACTGCTGCGAAACCAGTGCTCCTCACTGCAATTGTACCACACCGATAGTGGGCACAGATCGGCCCGGCTATATATGAGTGCGCGCGCACGGAAACAATAGACAGTAGTAGTACGAGCTGCAGCGCTGTAGGCTAGCTAGCTGCCAACCCACCGACGCTTCCATGGCTTCCTCCTCCTCCTCCCCTGCTCGCCACCTCTTCCTTTTCGCGCTCGCGTTCCTCGCCGCTGGCGCCGCCGACGCGTGGCCGTCGTGGGGCAATGGCCGCATGTTCTTCAGCAAGGCGACGCGCCCCGAAGCCGTCGAGCTTGACAAGGTGGCGGCAGCGACAACGGCAGCGGCGCCGGATGCTACCAACTCCAACCGCGCGTCGGACGAGTTTTCTCGGCCGTCCAGCGGCGGCAGCCACAACCGCGGGTACGGCCTCTACGGCCGCCCGGAGGAGAGCTACCCGGAGGCCTACTTCCGCCGCGGCGTGCACCACGACGCCGAGAAGCTGACGACCACCAGCGCGGCGGCGGCCACGGCCGAGCAAGAGAAAGAGGAGGAAGCGGCGCCGGCAGGCGACGACCCCTGGCTTGGGTACCCCGAAGACGGCAGCGGCAGGGGGCGGCCGCGGCCGTACGCGCGCGGACAGCAGCAGCAAACGACCACCAATGCGGCGGCGGCCACGGCCGAGCAGGAGGATGTGGCGCCGGCACGCGTGGCCGGCGACGGCGCCGAGCTTGGGTACAGTGAAGACGGCAGCGGCAGGGGGCGGCCGATGTCGTACGCGCGCATGCGCGGCGGACAGCAGCAGCAGCAATACGACTACGGGATGAGCGACACGAGGCTGTACCAGAACGGCCGGTACTACTACGACGTGAACACCCGCAAGTACGGCTACGGCCGCGAGTCCAACCCGGTGCGGACGCGGCCCGAGGATTTCAACGGCGGGAGGAAGTATGGCGGCAATGCGGCCGGCGGCCAAGAGTACGCGAACGGCAATTATCAGGAGTTCGGCATCGGCCACCGTGCCGGCGAGCAGGTGAGGAGGTATGGCAATGGCAATGTGGCCGGGCAAGAGTACGCAAACAGCAACGATCACGAGGAGTTTGGCATCGGGCACCGCGCCGGCGTGCAGACGGGGAGGAGGTATGACAATGCGGCGGCAGGGTACTACGACGCGGACGGGCAGTACATTCCATGAGCAAGATCTCAATGATGTTACCGCGAAGCGTTTGTAGTACAGTGGTAGTACTCGCGCGCACCTCCTTGTGTGCTGGAAGTTACGTTACGTTACTTCGAAGGTAAATCGAGCTGGTCGCTCGCCCGCTCGTACGTGCGCTTGTTATGGGGTGATTGAAGGGATGAATCACTTTTGTCGGATAACTAGTGGAATGTACTCGTCTCACTGTACAACAAATAATGCATATGCAACTATATGTCACTGCAGCTTTGTGCCCTTACTGTTCATCTAGTCGGTGCATGAGGTGCTTCTGCCTGCTATGGGTAAGAGTAAAAATTAGGCCCCACTATGCAATCGATGATTGATTAGGAGCATCTTGTTTGTCTCTGTTTTGTTGGGTTAGACAACCCTGCTTGTAGCACGTGATTGCTCTTTCAGTAGTAAGCAATGCCATTTTTGCTGGTAACATCTCCGCCGTAAACTGTGAAAATAGGAGTTGTGCCATTTTTGCAGAACATTACTGGAGTCGGTATTCCTATCGTGGACTCCCGCTAGGTAGTGCACAATAATTTGGGCCATTTTGACGAACTACTCTATGTAGGCCATGATTTGTTCTCCCCGATCGAGGCGCATGCATAACGAAAGTCACGGACGTATTGCCCACTTGGATTGGATGATCCGGATCCTGCTGGCTGCACCAAACAACGAACCGAAACCACGTACCTACCGGGGTATCGCAAACGCTGCGTACGATACAACCAACCCCGTCGGCCATTAATGAACGTAGCAGCCATTGAGCTATATTTCCAGACTCGGCTGAAAAATGCTTCCAAGGCAGAGAGAAGTCAGCTGCTGATGAGCATTTGGCAACGGGCGCAGTGTCCCAGCGGCATCTCGTACACGAGTACAGTAATAATGAATCGGCAGGCTGTATGTACCGCTACATAAGTTGACCGTGCGCCTCCGTAGGAAAAGCCCACCAAACTTCTTTTGTTCCGCGTCCGCTAGCATTAACGACCCCGCCTTTTTGTTAGGACGCTGATTGGCATTGGCTGGACCGCAAGGTAGGTGGCTAGCGGGTGCCACTGCCGCGCTTCTCCTTCCACACTTATCCTGTTATTATCCACTAATCCCCCGCGCGCCAGCGCGTCTGCGCGTCTCGCCCAGATTCTTGCTGCCCGGCTCTCGCTCGCACGCACGTCGAGTCACGCGTATCACGGCGCGCGGCGCGGACCGGCGGGCCGAGACACTTGCGGGCCGTGGCGATGCTGACCCAAGCTGGACGCTGTGAAATGGGCCGCGGGTTACAAAAAGGAAGTACACGTTCACGTTTCCCGGGCCCAGATAACCGTAGTAGGGTTTTAGCGTCTCGCCCCGTCCTCTGCCGGCGCGCCACCGCACTGCGCACAAGCCCCGCCCCGCCCCGCCGCAATGGCCGCCGCCGCCGCCGCGAGATCGTTCCTCCGATCGGGAGCCGCCTCCTCCTCGTCCATCCGCGGCGCGGCCGCGAGAGCCGCATCCCGCGCCGGGCCGGCTCCGCTCCCGAGGAGGCTGCCCGCCGCTCCTCCCCGCCTCCTCGTAAGGTATGCGCGAGATCTCGGAATTCTGGACTTCTGGTTCACTAGGAATTTTTTGTTTACTTTCCTTGATCTGGATGGGGAGTTTAGTGCCTGCGTGGCTGCGTTTTTTTGTTTCTTTTTGGCTTCTGCAGGTCGCCGGTGGAGATGAGCAGCGTCTGCTTGGAGACGCTGATGCCCATGCACAGCGCCACAGCGTCGGCGCTGATGACGTCGCTCCTCACTGCCCCTGCGTGCAGGAGCTTTGGCTGGCTCTCCGAAGGTAATAATTTCCCCCTGATCTCAATTCCATTAGCTGCTTTTATAATTGGTGGTGCATTGGCTTTGAGTTATGGAGCGTATTTGTTTGTTGATGGACTCTAGAGTAGAGTAGATTAGGCGCTGGTTTGGACAGATCAGAAAGACATCGAGCACTATTAAGCGGTAATAGGATGTGATGTTTGTTAGTTGTAGCTGTGCTACCAAGAGATGTTTCATTGTTCAGCAACAGCTAAGCATAATAAGTTGAGGACCAGGCTCTAATTCAGAGCCCTGCACAAAAAAAATGGTTCAACTGAAATTATGAATAAACATTCCTTTGTCTACCAAATGGACTATCCCATCTTATTTATTTCAAATCATCTTTGCTGCAGTGGCATTCTGCGTACAGCTTTAATCCATGTTTGTTGCAGACTTGTAGTCCTTGTTTTCAACTCCTTAAGAGATTTCGCTGTAAACAAGCCCTGTGGCTAGCCAAGTTTTTCATCTCTTCCCTGGTCATTTTGTACATTTTTTAGTTAGATGAACAGTTCCAAACATGCTGTATTCCTTACGTGCTAATATAATGTGACACATTCCTTAGGCTTTTGGCATTATATTTGTTAAGTGTCTTCAGTGCCCAAAACTAATAGCCCCATCCTATAATAACATCAAGCAATGAGTGTGATGACAAACCTTATGCAAACTATATAGCATTCTCCTAGATCAAAGTTCAAATATAATCCTGAAGTTTGTCATGTTGAAACCAATCTTATATTTTCGCATGGCCCTTGTTGTAGGTCAAGACGAAACTAGATGAACACCAAGCCCCAAAGGTGAATAAACTTTAAGGATTCACTTATTAATAACTGTTGATGGATAGTTCCCATCACTAATTTATGGCTCTGAAGGATTAACGGAGAGAAGATAACTTTGTTTAAAGGAATGCATTGTATACTTCATCATTAATAAGCAAACATGTAGCAGGAGTGCAGGACATGAAAATAAAACTATGTTTCTTCGTGTTATTCCACAGTCTAGTAATTTAGAGTTGACCTTTTGTTGTTTCTTCTTGTGTTATGTCATGAGCATCCATTTCAACCTTTTGTGTTGCCGGATCAAAACTCCCCAGAGTGAGTGACATTTCAAATTGTAGACCATTATAATTCGATCATTTACCCCCTTAGGTTTATTGAAACTGTTTGTAATTTGTAAGTTTAATATTTAAGTAGAGTTTCAATTTATAATAATATATGTAAATCATCATGAATTACAAATTTGAGGCAAAAGGGACACTGATTCTTTTGTATTGGCCCAGCTGGCAATGATGACGTGTGACAAACTCTAGGTGGAATGTAGCAGATTATAGTCCCGTCAACTCAAATCTACAGGTCTGGCAAGGTTTTAAGGAGCATCCATGTTAGCATATATTCATAGTCATGTTCTATTAATTTTCCTGCCATGGTTTGCACAAAAATGAAAGATGAAGACGCATATAAATCTCTGCCAGGGTACTTGTTTCTCCTTTTAATTAACTAGGAACTATATGATTATATTTGTTCTTTGTGATCATTCGGGACCATGCTAATCGATGTCCTTGGACCTTAGCTAATGATGTATGCAGTTTGTTTGTCCTGCTATCATGTTATTGGGATTATTAGCTACAATGAAACCATGATTATGTTTTTAGTTCTTGTATATATTTGTTCTTTGACCCATTATATATCTCTATATATAGGTCTGTGATTAGTGACAATGGAGGGTGTCTGAGATGAAGACATGCTAGTATTTACTTTGTCATTTCTGTTGCTTCATGTTTTATCACTTTGTAATTCGTGGAATTAAAACAAAAAAAGAAAAGTTCTTTCTTTGGCTGTAACTTTTTACGATGTCAGTTAAAAGTTGGATCTTAGATTGTTGCGTTTCTATTTGTAGATGGATGATTTGTTGTTATCGGAGCCTGATGTGACGATAGCTGCTACGACACACCTCCTATTCAATTTAAAGTACTTTTCGTCGGCGTCTTCTGAGCGACATGTTCAGTATTCTGGGATTTTGGTCTGTGTAAGCGTCTACAGGGTTGTACCTGATCGTTGCAACGCTTACCTCCGGTTGTCCAACTGATTTTACTATTGATGGCCTACTACTGATTATGTCCCGAGGAGAAAATAATGTTGAGTTGAAAATTTCTACATTATTCTGCCTCTATCTGCACTGTCACTGTATTTATGTACAACGAGAGTGTCGTACCTTATAACCACTGTAGTTTCTCGCAGTATTATCGCGCTGTGTTAAGCTAAGGCGCCGCCACAATCTGTTACCGACGGCAGCAGTATCATGAGTCAATTGCCATGGTAACCGTCGCGTCCAAACTGTTGGAGCTTTGTAATTCAAGCTAGCTTCTAATAATTCTAGAGGGAAAGGCGGAGCCATATATAACAAACAATGCGGTAGAGAAACACTCGTATCTCAGGAAACAGTTTTTGCCCATATGGGCCAGAGGTTCAAACATTAAGATTACTACTAAATGGTTCGCATCTCATAGAAATCATATCCTTTTAGAAGCTCAAAATGCAGCAGCAAATTGACTGATCATCTCACACATTTGTTCTTACAACCACAACTGCTGCAGCACCTAATACCCATCCGTACATAGAAATGCTCGATGTGAAGGACATTTAGCAGTTCAGGCCAACTGCTACAATCTAACCTCAGAAGCTCCTTCATCTTTCACTTTCTTGAGCCAACTCAAAAGGTAGAATTTGACCAAATAGGCTTGGAACATAACTTCTGAATAACAATGAAATCAACATGATCTCACCCTTCAACATTGACAAGTTCATACTCCACAAGTGAGAGATTGTTGTCCTCCTTTACATTGAAGCTTGCCGGTTCAGTGACTTCAATGCGGCCCCATTTGTCTACAGCAAGCCTCATTGATCCTTTGAACATATCAATTTTCGCATTGCGGATAATAACAGTGCTGTCAGCCTTCATCAAGTCAACTGTAAATAGGATACAATTGTTAGACATCACCCAAGTAAAAACTTGTTCACTAAATAAGTTGAGAAGATATTCTTGCATTACATTTGTACTATGATACGCATAAGGTCAGGGACGGGCATGTTATGAATCTAATTGTCCATTCATGTGAATAATCATGCATAGGACATGTACTTATCATTTTGGAATTGTCCATTCATGTGAATAATCATGCATAGGACATGTACTTATCATTTTGGAGTATCCTTTATGAATTACACTTACGATAATAAGCAAAGTAAAATTAGATAAGTGCATATACGAGCAAGGCATGTTAAAATCTATCACTGACAAAAAATATGACAATCATCCGACCAGCTTAAGAAATGATGTGCTCAAAAGCCTATACTGTTATGCATATATGAACTAATTCAATACACTAATTAGGCAGAGGGTGAACTTGGGCAACTCAAGGAATAATCTATCAAATGCCATTGCAATTTCATACATCCAGAGTTTCCAAGCAAATATATCTACAGAGATATTAAGAACTGAACAAAAGGCAATCAATTAGAACATGCACTGATGCACAGTTCACAAGTACAGGTACTTACACAATCTTACACAGATAAATATAAAAAGTGACACCTGTACCATTTGGGTTACAGGATACAAATAAACCTCAATCTTACCAACTGGATACACCAGCCAGCAGCCAAACATATTTTACATTTAAATCCAAATTCATGGACAATACCATTTACTTCGCATAAACCAAGGATATATATTAAAACACAAAGCCAACAACTACAACTATATGATACATTAACATCTCAATTTTTTTGGAACCAAACGTTAATCTCACTTTGGTTGTGCTAAAAATCACATGGTGCATTATATGGAATGCAGTAGTATACTCTTGCCTGATATCAGATAAACACATACAAGTAGTACATACTATCGCACATTAATGTACCAATCTAAACACTAAGCATGCGACTTCAAAACCAGCCCCATCAAAGGATTACCCACAATAGCGGATACTGAGTACTATACACAGAATTGGGACAGATCGTACCCTGCTCGTTGCGGGCGGTGAACAGGATGCAACCGGTCTCGTCGCCGATGAGGCACTCGGCGATCCTCGTGGGACGCGCCGCCGGGCCCGCGCCCGCTCCCGCGGCGGCGCGGCCCTTCTGGACCACGGTCTTGGAGCTGAGCACCTTGGCGACGAGCGTGTGGCCGCCCGTCCCGGGCTTGAGCTGGTCCACCTTGACGAACACCGGCTTCCTCTTCGCCGCCGCCGCCGCCGCCGCCGTAGCCATGGGTACGGAGAAAAAAACACTGGAGAGTAGTAATGGATAGGAATAGGATTACGCGGAGGCCCAAACCCTAGATGAGGCGGGGAGAGGAATTTAATAGGCGATCGAGGAGGCCACCACTAACGACGCGTGCGGGGGCGACTTGTTAAACCCAGACGCTATCATTACCGGGGCCAGTAGGATGGATCAAAGGAGTATTATCCGCTTCTCCTTTGCAAAAAGTTCAAGAAAGTTCAGTTCAGTGGGAATTTGGCCGCCCGTCTTAGCCATGAGTGATACCCTACTCTATGCTACTATGTAGTCACTCAAGGACATCTTTTATTTAGGGAATAACCTGATTATTTGTTTTTTTTAAAAAACAGTATAAAGATGGTCGCTTACATATGCACGCCACGTCCTATGAGTATCGTTGAGAAATTAGAATATTTTAAGATAAACAAAATCATCCCGGACGATTATAAATGTAAACATCTATAACCCAACCTAAATAGGTATGTTCCACCAGATAAAAATCAGCTGAGCTACGATCAGCTCGTGAATAACGATGTGATTATTTGATTCGAGTTGGATATGATATGACAAGACTTTCGAATATAGTTTTCGAGCACTACTTCTAAAAGCATACATCACATAAACTTATCTTCGTAGCCATCATTAACTCTTATTAGCATCTTTGCGTGCAAAGGAAGGGCAAACAATCTAAACCCGTACCTTACGTGTTGTTATTATGCTCCACCAAGGCACCAAGCTGCGCCAAAAGTCCAAGGTTGCCCATCGAAGCACCGATTGTGCCTCTACTAATTTTCACCAGCTAATCTATCATTTAAAGCAATACTTAGAAGCATTTGTGCTTACAGTTACAGACGATAGAATACTCGCTGCATTCTGCCAATGAGGCAAATCTTACAGGCCAACGTTGGCCAACACCAGCAGGCAGCATCATTCCAACATCTTCCCAGGAAATGAGAAAAATGAGAGTCGTTTATTCAAACCACCCGAAGGTGAACCTTCAGAAGGAGGGCAATTGCACTTTGATTTTTCCAGGCGCAAAAAATGGATCATCCAGCCAGGTTAACAAACAAGCCATTAGAGTTCACGGGTAATATTGCAACAGAATCATCTACATACAACTAGCGCTAAGAAGGTGCAAAACTGGAGGCCTAAAATACCCAGTACAAATCTGAACATCTAGAGCAGAGATGGCTGAAGCTAATCAGCTATCGAAAAGGTTCAACATGGATCTAAGCTATATCAGTAAACAGAAAAGCCTTCCACATTGAATAAGAAGCTGTACAGAGGTGACGGAGGACGGCCTAACTGAGATAACCTTGTTAGAGCCTGGCAAAAGAAAACCAGCAGTCAGAATCATCAGAAGTATGTGACTGAAAACGCACAGTTTGATCTTTCCAATTGCAAGAAATACGATCAAGTTAAGCCCCTGCTATCGTTATCTTGTGTTACGGCAGATGGTTAGTGTACTGCCATAAAACAGAGGTCTACGTTTTACACAATTTTCATAAAAATCACAGTTCAGCTTTTATTGGTACAGGTATGCTAGAGTGCTACTTAATGGTTTCTCGCAACCTGCCACTGGTGGTAGTGTTAAGCAGGTATCATCTGTGAGTCTGTGACTATAACCAATAACAGATGGAAATACAAGGGCCAGCTGATTTCTTCATTAGAAGCATCAAAAGGTTTCATGCAAGTACATAAAAAGCAGGTAGAGGATAAACATCAGACTTTTATACCTATGTAACGACAGTATTTTGTTAATTTTAATAAGTAAAATCTTATCAAAGTGCCCACACTTTCTTTGATACGCACTTAGGTTTCTGTTTGACAGGGAAGGTAAGAGCTATTTACTGAAAGCTCTTATTGGACAATAGGCTCTTTTCTCGGACCGCTAAGTTTTTGTCCCCTGCCCGTAATGGAAGGAGATACAACCAGATCTAATAGAAACCAAAACTTGTCTTTTTAGTTCTTATGTAAGCATCAAATTTCCATAGCAAAATGCGAACAGTTTAAAACATAAAGATATATCTATTAATCCAATTTAATGCTAAAGAAAATCTAAATAGGCTTCTCACCAAAAAAAATAAATCTAAACAGGCCAGATAATTCATCAAGGCTTATTGTACTGTACCTCAAACTGTAATTGTTTTCTTGCCAGCAAGAATGCGGGATATCTGGAGGCCTCTGCTGAAAGCTTCATTGAAAAGTACCCTTGTCTGCATTTCCTGAAATCCAGGCAACCAGGAAAAGAATGCAACTGGCGCCATAACAAACACCCCAAGCAGTATCTCATACAAACGTGCCACAGAAACAACACTGGCCCAGACCACAGTAGATTCAATGAATGGTCTAATCACTTGAGCAATGGAAATCAAGCCCCAACCAGTAGGAATGAATGCCAAAAGGCTCGTGAAGATGTCAATGATTTGAAATTTAGTAAATTTCAGAAATATTATCAGCACTAGCACTGCAAGAATAATGACACCAGATTGGATGACCCGGTAGTAAAGGTGTTGTTTTGCAGCATACTTGTCTCGAGCATATGACATTAGGACAAAAATGCCGAAAATCACAGCCACACAAATCCAGGAAAGCAGATAAACAGCAATACTTCTGCTTCCATTTGCGATCTTCAGCTGGTATACAACCCCATACTGAAAAAAGAAGTATCTGAGATCTAACAATATTTCCAAAATCTTTCCCCAAAGACCAGTTGTTCGTAGATGATCCTGCTCCTCAAACCACCAAACTTCCCAGCTGTGTTCAGCCTTAGAAAAGATACTACCAGGGTACCAGATCCAGTTCATGAAATCATCAAAGTCATACACTGTTTTCAACCAATCAAAGCCGGATGGATTAAAAGCAAATGGAGCCATGATCCATGATACCACTAGAAACCAGCTAGATATCATCATGATTATGTAAACAAGTGTATCCCTCGCAATCACACTGTGAGCTGCATACACAGTCAATACTATTCCAAGTTCTATTGCCTTTATGAAGTGGCTCCTAGCGTACAGCCTGTAATTTTCAGCAAAACTCTTATGCTGCACAACAAAACCACGGCCAGTAGCACGATACTTAGCACCGCCATGAAGAATTGTCCGGCCATAGTAATGGCTTTTCGTCCCCATGGAAAACGTGTAGAACACGGACGAAAACATCATTTGCATAGTGAAAAAATCCCAGACAGCAGGCAGAAAACCCTGTTCAAGAGAGTTCTCTATAATCATTGGCAAGGCAGTGAAGAGGCCAAGCTGTATGACAAATTGCTGATTCAGAACGGCACCCAAGGCTTTATTGTTGGTAGCATTAGCGCTACCCTGAATTCCAGCCTCAAGACCACTCAGAGCTAGATACAAGCGTCCCCAAACAAATGTGTAAACTGTCAAGACCACCAGCATTGTGTTGAAGTAGAATCCTACTGTTGTATAGAACACAGAAAGACTCCTAAAGAAATCCAGCCTATGACCAAGTCTGTAGATATCCCTACTTAGGGTCTGTTCACCATTGCCACTAGAAACCTTTGCTTCAAACATTGATATCTGATTGAGCCCAACATCACGTCCCTTACCAACCTGGATATACTCATGGTGGCTAACATTGCCACCGCGTAGGGTACAGTTGAAACCTGCAAATATGTCCTCGCTGATATTGATTACTCTGGATGCCTTGCTTATACCACCTCGAGTTAAAAACCAAAGGCGATCAAATACATCAGGATGCCCATAATGCATCCGAACCTTCAACGGATTAGCTAGAACTCGCTGTCCAAGGGTAACAAAGCTTGTTTCTTGTGCAGACATGAACCAAGCAAGTGAAGACACCGATCCAGTAAAAACATGCTCCCGGACGCCCAAAAGCGTTGGTTTCTGGCTTCCATGATAATAGTTGTACTGTTCTAGTAGGTTACGCATCTTGAGGGCCTCCTCAAAATAATTATCCTGGTTCATGTCAATCGTTTGCACAGCATCGCCTCGTGTGAATATGATGGCATGGTTCTGGTTTTCAGGTTTTCCCTCCCCAAGTTTCAGTTGACCTGGCAACCTAATACGGTATATCTCAACCTCTCTCTGCAACACAGGATCAAATTTAACAAGGACAGAATAGTATTGCGTATCACCAATCTCAGGATGGACCTCATCGACATAAGCGACACGGAGGGCCTCATTTTTCTTCATAAGAGTTAGGATATCTTCAGCACGTTGATCTTTCGCCTTTTTCTGGTTTCCATATATTTGGCAAGCGACCACATAGGTGTACTTCATGATAGCAGCACCATCTTCCTGGCCTTTAAACAATTGACTTACAGTACTTGTTCCTCTGTCTAACCTCCTTTGAGGTCGTTGTTGTAAACCACCGTTCATGGGATATACATCATTCTCATACCGAACTGAACCAAAAGAAGCCAGCTGTTTTGTTCCCTCTGTAATTTCTACCTCAGATGCAGTATCGAGAAAAGCAAGCATCTTGAGAGCCCTGTAGTAGTACATCATTCCCCTCACAGTCCGTGCTAAGGTCTGTCCCCTGTACGAGGCCCAAAGTCGAAGATCCTGGAATTTTCCAGCCCAAATACCATCATCACTAGCCATTCCTTCCCTCCGCATGCGCTCTAAAAAGTTTCCCCAATCATCTTCATAAATCTTTTGAAGATAAAACAAGATTGAGATGCCATCTTCGTTTTCACGACGAAGCTGGTCCTTGTTGTACAGAACATCTTCATTGTAATATGGGGTTAAAACACTGAATGCCATCATCTTCTGAATGGTGGGAGCACGAGGCATGTTCATGAACAGGGAGTTGCTGAAGAAAGTTATGCGCCGTCGAGCCTCGGGATTCTTTGGAACATCGTCCATAGAATCCCTGGATGTGAGAATCGTATGGAGTCTTCTGACCTGCTTATAGAAGCTAACATCGTCGTCATCTGGGCATTTTATGGCATCCTGAAAAAGCAGCTGAGACTCAGTTGGTCTTGATAGTGCTAGCCCCTCTCGCCTCAGCTGTTCAAAGTCCTTCTTGATTTTTGGAAAATCATGCACTGCAAGATCATAGAGATCCTGCAAGGTACGAACTATCTTGATCTGATCCTTGTCCTTCAGTAGAAGCTCCACTAAGGAGATTACATACTTATGAACTTGAGGTAATAAGGTTAGCCTATAGTCTTCAGTGAACTTTCCATATTCCATTGCACTATCAAATGCAAGGAACAGCTGATTGACAATAATGTGTTCATTAGTTCTCTCCTTGATTATTTCCAGCAGCAAGTGACGTATGCTGTCATAAGCTTCAATTACTGCACATCGCCTGTACTCGTTGTTACATATCTTGTTCCAATGTGTCCTGTCATCAGCCACCAGCTCTGCTGCCTGACTGAGAGCAAGAAGAAGCTCATTTTTTAGCAGCAAACAAGGCCACCGTACCACACGAATTCTCCACACAACTGCCGGCAGCTCAAGAAGCTCAAGCTCATTATCACTAATGATGTCCTCTTCCCTAAATGTTTGAATGATCTCATTCCAAACCAGTGCAAACCTCTTAGCTTCCACCTCGTTTGCTTCAATCTTCCTATATGGACGGCCAAACCCATATCTCAGCTTCAGCCGATTGATTGCATCATAGAACTTGCTGCGGATGCCACCATGAACAGTATCCAGGTGCTCCTCTGGCATTAAATTGAACTGCATTGCACTTGCAAAGAACTGGAACCTCAAGCGCAGCTGCTCAACGCTGCGAATCTCCCCCAGATGTGAGAAAAGGCCGATAAGCGCCCCTGTTAGTGATGAGAAGACTGCATACCATATCTGGATATCCATAAGGTAAATGATAATAACTGGGAGCCACAGGATGATTACTGCAAGGCGCTCTGTGTGAGGCATGAACTCAAACCAGTTATGCCGGATGCCATGGAGTTTGAAGATTACCTTTGTGGGCCCCACCATCGGCTTAATCTGGAGAAAGTAACTGAAGCTAAACTTAGAAACAAGGAGGCACACCCAGAATACGGAGTACTTGATGTTATCAATGAGACCTTCCCTCAGACCACGGCCAACAAATGTACGTGTTTGGAACCACCAGGTGAGCACATATAGAATTTTCCAATTGGTTTTCTCCAGAAAATTTTGAATCCAAGGGATGATGAAGAGCACAATCGCAAGCACTTGCGGGATGACAAAAACAGCAGCTGCCTCAAGGTAATTCAACACTCTGGTATTGGCAGCAAAGGACCACCTGCGATCTCGCCACCGTTGATCCCACATTCGCTTATAGAGCACACTGAATGTGATTGTCCACCCTGCAGCAACAAGCACCTTGAGCACCATACGAACAGCCAGTGTTTTTGTCTCCCTCGACACGAGACTGTACTGAGTACCGGCATCAAGCATTGCCTGGACAAAGCGCAGTCCACCCCAGGTGATGAACACAGACAGCACCCGGACCTGGATGTCCCGGTATCTGAGGCTATCCCATGGGGTTTTACCATCCCATGCAACAATCATGGCAGCTTGAAAGAACAGAATATGCATCACCCATACCCTATCAAAACTTCGGTAGACATTCCAGAATGACCTCTGCTCAACAAAGCCAGTCTTGCCAATACGCCCAGCCTTTCCAGGCTCCACAAAGAAGCTCCTCGATGGATCCAGCGGCCACCGGAGCCGCTTGAAAACTCGTCGGCTCCAGAAGTACTCGTTGACATCGTCGTAATTTCTCCACGCCGAGTGCGGCTTGGTCCCGTTCCGGCTGGCCTCCACCTCGTTCTTGAGGACGTTGTAAATCGGCGTCACCACGCGGATGAGGAAGGCGTCCTCACCGCACACCGCGGGCATCGCAGGCCGCCCTGTCTCGATGTCGATGGACTGCTCGACGACGTGGTGGAGGTCGAGGGCCATGTAGTGGAAGATGTAGCAGAGGCATTCCGGCATGAACCTCAGATTGGCGGCCTCCCCCCAGATGAGCAGGTATAGCGCAGTGTAGAGGAGGTCCATGCGGATGTCGTTGCCGGTGCGGCGGCCGCCGCCGCCGCCGGTGGGCACACGGAAGTGGCGCTTCTGGCCGAGGTAGGCGCACCAGGAGGTGTAGTTCTTGAGGAGCTTCCTGCGGATGCCGCGGGCGACGGAGAGGTGGAGAACGTCGATGGGGTGGTCCTTGGGGAATCCCGGCGCCGCGCGGAGCTGAGCGTTGGCGAGGAGGAGCACGAGGTGCTCCCGCTGGTTGCGGACGTTGTCCGCCTGGAACCCGAAGGTGGCGCCGAGCCAGTCGAAGACGTCGGCGCGGAACGGGTCCCAAACGCGGGCCAGCGGCGGCGCCGGGAAGTCCGACGCGTGCGCCAGCGCCTCCACCGCCGCCCGCACCTCCGGCACCTGCAGCGACGGGTGGTCCCCGTGCATCACCACGTCCTGGATCGGGATGATGTTGTACGCCGCCTGCACCACCGGCTGCTCCCCCGAACCCGCCGCCGCCGCCGCAGCCGCAGCCGCGGCCCGGCGGTTCCGCAGCAAGCTCATCTCCCCGTCTCACGCAGCCAGCTGCAAAAAAAAATACTCGACGAGTTAGCGCGCTCGATAGAGTGAGCACTTGAAGCGAGAAGTACACGGGATGATGGGAGGTGAGGAGGAGGTGGGAATCACATGCTGCGCAGCTGGTTTATTCGGGCTGCCGCTTTTGTTCGCTTGTTTGATTTGCTTGTCTCCTTGGGATTAGGCGTGATCGCTTCAGCAGTTTGCATCATACTAGTAGCCGCCTAGCCGGGTGTGTGGGGGGGGGGGGGGGGGGGGGGGCTTGGTTTGGTTGCTTTGCTTGTGGGGTTTCTAACCATGCCGCTAGTGTTTCTGTGCGCTGGATTTTCCGGTGGGGGCAATGAACTAATGATGATGGCGATGAGAAGATGTGACTCCTTTTTTAGAGGAGGGATATGCAATGGATTACTCCTAGTACACTACAAGGAAAAAAAGGGGAGGTCAGCAAAGCAAGTCTACAAGTGAATGGGACAGTGGGGAGTAAATTTCACCATCCCCTCACGCTCGGGTTTGTTAGCTTGTGTTGTATGGCATCTGGTGTGGTAGGAATTGATGAAAGAAGATAAAGGTAAGGAAGGCCATACTAGTACGTATACTTATGTAAGGTGCTCAAGCTAGGGAATTTAGGTGAGCAAAGGTGTTGCTTTGAGAAACCAGGAGTGAATTTTGTGCAGATGAGTGTGGTCTAGCCTTACATTCACTTCATTTTCAGGAGATGAAACAAAAAGTGGTCGAGACACGAGAAACTTTTGAATTAAGGGTGACAAAAGCATAACTTTTTAATATTGGTGATCATACGGCATAAGGGTCTCTCACTTTTTTAAACATCTTTTCTACATTGGGAAACCTTTTCTTTTGAGAGAGAAACAATTGGATACTATTGCTACATGCTATTCACGTGCGGTGTCCCCCTAAAAAACTGAATGAACTAGGCGTCAGATCTGGATGCCCTGTTTAAATCCCACGTTAAATTTTTACACCCCGTCACATCGAACATTTGAACGTCTGCATGAAGTATTAAATATGGGTGAAAAAAATAACTAATTGCACAGTTTGCGACTAATTTGTGAGACGAATCTTTTGAGCCTAGTTTCGCAATGATTTGACAATGTGATGCTACAGTAAACATTTGTTAATGATGAATTAATTAGGCTTAATAAATTCGTCTCGTGGTTTACAAACGGATTCTGTAATTAGTTTTTATATTAATGCCCAAATAATCCATGAAACATCCTGTATAATACCCGATGTGACACGCCAAATTTTTACATCCCTGAATCTAAACACCCTCAAATAACAGAAAAAAAATATAGCAGTACAAGTTTCAAAGATGGTGAATGGCGTATCACTTCTTGAACCTCAGGCGGGATAGATACCGTGACCAAACTGAATAAAATGGTTATAAAACGGTGGTTTTCTTCTTCTTCTTTTGCTAGGAGCATCAAATTTTTATGATGTCACTGACAGCAATTATCATCTTCCTTTGAGAACTTGTCGTTGTGACCCAGGAACACTTGTCGCATGGCATATTTGGTGCTAAATCCTTCTGTGTTACGCCTCTAAGACGCTTTTTCGGCTAGTAGCTTTTATTGAGCTTGCTCTGCCAGCGTTCGGTGCACTACAGTAGGCACTAATCACAAAAGAGCGACACCTCACAGCCTATTTCTGTCACAGTGCAATCTGAATCTCTCTGGATGTGGATGGAGCATTAGAAATATGGACTATGGATATGGAGCTCGTAAACGGTAAGGTCTATTCACCCAGAAGTGAAGATAGAAAATATATAAATTCAGCAGTAGTAAGAAAACAACTACCACTGGGGGTTCCCAGCTACTACGTACCAAAGATTTGAATTTGATGAACCCTAAACAAACCATATGTTGCTGCCCAAGTGCCAATTTTTTTAAGCGGTCTTACTTCTACTGGGTTGAGGTTGACGCCAGAAGCAAAAAGGCTCAAGCAAAGCATGCAGGATCGGAGGAGATCCACACTCCACCTGCACTCTCAATAAAGAACGGGACACTTGGGAGGACGGAGGGGGTGCGGGTAGCCGCACGGCTCGAGGAATCCGCCACTGGAAAGTGGGCCCCCGGGCAGTTTCGCGACCGAGACCAGGGGTTTGACCCGCGGGACTGGAACGTGGGCCCACCTGTCAGTCGCGGCGGAAACGGCAGCGGAGAGATGGCGCCGGCATATTCGGGGGGAGGAGGAGGAAGAACACGTCAATCGCCGCGGCGGCGGAGTGGCGGACGCAGNCCGCCACTGGCCTCGTCGTCGTCTCGGAATCGAATCGAATCGAATCGTCGGTTCCAGCGTCCATGGGAGGGGAAATCCCCCGAACCGGAGAAGCTCGAGCTGGCGAATCTACGGCGGAGGCAGCGGTAACGAGCTAACGAAACGGAGAGGGGAAGGGTCTCACTCACCGGATGGGTTGGCCGCCGCCGCGGCGAAGTGCTTGCAAACTCGCCGCCCTTACAACCGTCCCCTACTCCGGCCGTTGAGAGCGCCGCCTCGTCTCAGCTCGGCTCAACTGTTCCTCGATCTCTTCCTAAAACATGGTCGGAATTATAGAGGGAAATCGGAGAATTGAGATGGTGAGGAACAGGAAGAACAGATTCATACAGTGAAGATTAGAATCGCTATGTAGGAGTACTACTAGATAGGTAGAGAGATTACCCCGGTTGAGTTTTTCAGTGACCTCTCTGCAACTGCTGCTCGGCCTCCCACTCCCAGTGCGCATTTGAGAATTGAGATGGTTTCTCCGTGGAGGTGGAGCACAGATACCTCTCTCTTTTCTGGCCAGGCCGCGCTCAGGATCGTAGGCCCGTTTATTTTACTCGTGAGCTCAAGTTCCAACTCACACATGCGTCAATCCAAATTCCAAATTCTAGTCCGTTCAGTGCATACGCACGCTTGCTGACGTGTGGAAAATGCTGTCACGACACAAATACTCGGGTGTTCTCGTATTTTTCCTTTTTTTTTATTCACATAGTCAGGCAACTTGATTGAACAAAGTGAAAACTGTAAAAGAGGAAATACCCATATATCAGAAAATACCGTATCTGCACTTCTGCAGGTAAAAGATGCCAAGGACATATTTGATAAAACGAGCTAAGTGTTGAAAACTCGTGAAAATCATATCTAAAAGTTTTGTAAATTCATGAAAAAATTACTAGAGATAGGTATAGATATGAAATACATTCTCACCAAATCTTAAGTTCAAACTCAATTTTATTTGAGAGAAACAAAAATAATAAATTTCAAATAAACAATGTCCTGTTACTATTCATTCAAAATTTATTTTGTTTGTTACTTTCAAATAAAGTTAAGTTTGAACTTAAGATTCGATGAAAATGTATTTCATATCTACACTATCTCTAATAAATTTTTCATAAATTTATAAAACTTTTAAGTATGACTTTCACGAGTTTTCAAACTTAGCTTGTTTTCATCGGATATGTGATAAAGATGCCCGCTCAAGTTGGAACAATTTACATGCAACGGTAAAAACACAAGTAGCAACTGGCAACCATCACCTGACATTTCACACCGCAAAATGACAATATATACCTGGCAATAATTTGGATTAGCACAGATCTGCTGAAATGGTCCAATTGCAAAGAAGTTGGTGGTACACGTGCAGGAAGTACATGCAAATTAAGATCAATGTATAATATGTACATCGTACAAATACGCAACAGTCAACAGATGGCATCACTTCAAATCTTATTTATTCAACTACACGATACCACTCTTTGCACACGTATGAGCGCCGTGCCCAGATGGAGAGAGGTCCAACCCAACCCAGGACGAAATCACCACGCACGAGGGGGTGCTCCGGACCCTGCTTCGTTCAGCCGGTCCAGCAATGTGTTGAAATCCATCGGCTGCCCACTCTCGGTCATCCTCTGAATAACATTCATCACCTGCTCCCTGGGATATCCCATGGTGATTGCCTTCTCAATCATTTCCCCATAAGGATGCCCGCGCATCATATGATGCGAACTTGGGTGACTCATACCAACATTACCTGGAGCTGGAGGCATCTGAGGTGTCTGGGCTGCTGAAGGACCACTTGGGGGGTAGCCATATGCGGTGTTGTAGCCATGTGAGCTGCCCTGCGGCGCATATTGTGGCGGGCCGGCATAGCCCCCCTTACTTGGAGGAGGTCCGAAAGAGCCCTGGCTTGGAGGAGGTAGCTGCTGCCTTTGCGTGTTGTGCTGCGGTGGTGGCATGCCAGGTCCTCCGTATGAATATGGGACTTCAGAACGGCTCCCCCCTGACGGAGCAACCGTGTTGTATGGTCCTTGCATAGCCATGCTGCCAGGTAGAGTTTCAGGGGGAGGGTGCAAGGACTGGTGGGGTAGATAATGAGGGTAGTTTGGTGGAGTTTGAGGCCTCATCTGATTTTGTACAGGAGGATGTTGTTGTGGTTGCATTGCCTGAGGAGGAAGCTGAGGGTTAGATTGCTGCGGTTGCACTGGTGGCGGAGGAAACTGTTGAGCATTAGATAATTGGGGCTGCGGCACTGGCTGTGGAGCAAACTGCTGAGTGTTAGATAGTTGGGGCTGCTGCATTGGTTGTGGAGGAAACTGCTGAGTGTTAGATAATTGGGGCTGCTGCACAGGTGGAGGAAATGGCTGCGAGAAAGTCGGCTGTGGCTGGGCCACTGGTGCAGGAGCCGGCTGGGAAGATTGCTGGGGCCACTGCTGCTGGTAGGAAGGGAAAGACTGAGGCTGGGTTTGATTTGCTGCCTGAGACTGTTGAGATGAAGCATGGACAGGAACATCTTGGGTTGCTGAAGGCCTTACTGGCAAGTACTGCACCTCTGGTTGTACTTGCTGCCCCTGTGTATCCTGAATGCCTGGAGCTTGACGCTGTGGGTAGTAAACAATGGCTTGGCTAAGAACATAACGGTCCTGCTGTGGTACAGAAGAGCTAGGTGGCTGCTGCACTGTCTGATCTTTGTACTGTTGTACTGGTTCAGAAGCTCTAGGTGCAAGGGATGAGTTCACCTGATGAGGCAAAACAATCGCCAGCTGCTGACCAGGTGCATCTGCCTTTTCTTCAAGCGTCTTTTGCTCAGGGAAAGATGGTGCTGGCACATCTTCCTTCTTTTTAGATGTGTCATGTGTAAGTTGAAATTTGGCTAATTCCTTCTGAGTTTCAGCTAACTCTTGCTTGTCCCTAAGGATTTGAATAGATCTGTGCACCTGAATCATTTGAAAATTTGATTTAGAGTTGAAACTTGAAAACTTCTCAACAGAGAGTTAATGCTCAAGATATAAAATACAGTACAAGAACAGTAAAGCAATGAGCAGTAAAGAAATTAAACATTTGGAGATTGAATGGTTGGATAAAAATAAATTATCACATCTTCTGAACTTGGATACGGTCATGTGCCCAGCAACAGCCCTGCGATAGCCAAAATGTTTTGCAACACACATGTGATGTTAGACTGCAGGACAATCTCGGTGAATATCAAGAATGAACTATACTTAAATATCCTGTTTGCTAGAAATACTCGAAGTTTGTGGCCAGACCTTAATCTCCAAATTCTAAATAAGTGTCATCTTGAAGCTCGTGGTAGGACCTAAGACTCCAAATGGCCATTATGGCTCAACAGATGCGTGTCAATTGGCATGGAACATATGACACGTGGCACCCTTAGCATTTGTTTTGCACTCTAACCTTACAAGATGTTAGAACAGATAAATCACAGGAGTCACTTATGCATCAACCACAATTGCCAATTTAAATATAGAGGACCGTTGCCAATCCTGGTTGAGTCACAGGACATATATTAGACATACTATATATTCAAGAGAGGATTCAAGGCTTTGAGTGCACAACAGGCAACAAGACTAGTTTATCAGAAGAAAGTACAAAACAAGGACATTTATGTGCATTAACCTCTGAGCAGGTCAGTAGGGACCAGTTTTTGAGAGACCAGGAAGACATCTCTCCCTCTGTCTGAAATGGAGGGTGGTATAGAACCATCACATTTCCTAGAGATGGGAAAATGGTATACTTTTGTTCAAAGGGAAAAAAGAACAGCAATCACAGCCTAAAATACTAAAGAACCGTAGCCCACAAAAACCACAGCAACATAGGAGATCAGGGCCTCTAGGCTAAACATAAATAATCCTAATATTTCCTTATGTTAGGCTAAACATAAATAATCCTAATATTTCCCTATGTCGAGTTGTCGACACCTTTCACTGGTATGGACTAATATTTACTAGAGGATATTTTAAATGCATATAAGAATTGGAGCATGCAATTAAAGCAAAGGAGCAAAATCACATACACAGTACAAAGAAAAGGTTCTGACATGACAAGTACCCTGGGTCTCATCAAGATAAGTTGCCACAACAAATAATGAAAACATGTACATGTCAATCAACATAAAAGGCTACTCCCTCAATTCCAAAATATAAGCATTTCTGTCTGGGCGCAGGGATGTCCAAATAGGCAAATAAATTTTGAAAAACATGCAGGAATGCTTATATTTTGGAACAGAGGGGGTATAATATATGGATGCGTATATGACAAGGTCATAATTACACTGGATGTAAAAGAACTGTCCCCCTTCAATGCGGAAACTGTAAGGATGGGAAATGTGAAATACAGGATCTAGTCTCAAAATATTTTTTCTTGAAATAGTAATTAACTTACTTCATGAAGATGTTTCTCCAGAGACTTCAATCTTTGATCAGTCTCATCACGGAGCACATCACTTCGAAGTTCACCCATGGATCTCTCAAGCTTATAGCAATAGATCTCCATTTGTGAAAGCCGACTAGTGATTCCCTCAAGTGATCGCAGCAAATTATCAGCATATTTCTTCATGCATTTCTCAACAGCGAAAAGTACATCATCCTTGCCGTAACTCTCTTGTTCATAAGCTTTTCCAAATGGTCTCCCTAATCTACTGTCATGAAAGTCCTGCTGCAAAAGTACAAGAATGAGGGATGGATATAGCACAAGGATTTCTACTACTATAATCATTAAATTAAATTTTGCTGTAAAAATGCAGATAATATTTGACGATGTCATCTTTTAAGAAACAAATACATCAGATTTTTGTAATGCTCTCTCCAACTACATCACTAATAGCTTAATTTGATTATTTGTATATGCTTTTTGGATAACACAGGAGAACTGCGCTTCATTTCATTAAGAAAGAAATACTTACAAAGGAGGGATCAAGGAGTCCCTCCTATACCAAGAAAACATACCAAAACACACCAAGTCATAGGTGATTATTTATATTTCACCAGTTAGAACATAGAATACCATCCTCCAGCAACACCAAGGGTGTCGTCAGAAGTTTCCAGCATGGTACAATGGGCTTTCAACATTCACCCATAAAGATCTCCCATCTAGTATAGAAAAGACAATAATCTCTAAACGTAAATGGGCTGAACAAATAGATAAACAAGACAACAATCCCTTAACAGATTGAACACATAGGTAAACTTATCAAGTACAACATCAACGTCAATCCACCTTTTCTCTAAACATTAGAATTTTTCCTTAGCTAGAATACCAATGTCCTAGACACATCTATGGCCACTAATATATATGTAACAGAAAATTACTGAACATGAAAGCTATTGGCAGTACTAATGTTACGTGTAAAACAAATAATTGCATAAATCTTATTCAACAGAATGTCAGAAAACATTATCTGAAAACTATAGACTATAGGTATCTTTCTCGTGTGGTGGCCCTCACAGAAATAACCCACTGAATAGTTCAATTCATAGCTTAAAGTGAATTTCTCATTGACTATCTCCAACCTATATTGACCATTCAAGACAAACCTACACTCACCTCAGGAATTCACTGTGGGTTTAATCAAAATAAAACCTGGAAATCGTAAGTGTAGCAGGTACCATATAAACCTTGCTGACAATATAATAAATCCACGATATTCTCCGAATTACAACAGATAGAGCCGTTTATATAATATAAACATGGCTGGAATAACACACTCGTCAGGAAGAAAATGAAATAGCAAGCGATGGCTGCATAGTACCAACGAGCCTATAACCAATTCGATTGTGAACGTTATAATTTGGTGAAAAAACTGAAACTATTCAGTGCTGTTCAGCCAATTTTCATCGGTCCGTTTCCACACTATTCAGTCGAACAAATAGATTCACGGAATACCAACACCACTGAGGCGAAATCGTGCGGTAAGCCTCGGTCAGAGCTCTGCACAGGATCATCACGCCCCACGATTCACGAGGGATCAAAAGGGGGTTGCCGCTGAGAGGGGGGGAGGAAGTAATACCTTGTCGGCCGGATCGGGGCGCTTGGGCTCGGAGGGGGCCGCGAAGTCGTCGTAGGAGCAGAGCACGTCGTCGGCGCCGAAGTCGAAGCTGCGGGAACCGCGGCCGGAGGGGGCGCCGGAGCCGGACATCGCGGCGCGCTAGGGTTTAGATGAGATGGGGTAGCTAGCTTCCTTGGAGGGGAAGGAAAGGGAGAGGAAGGGAGGGGGCGGTTGGTTGATGGGGTTGATTGGCACTGGTAGGAAGAGGAGGGAGGAGGATGACGACTTGGTGGTCGGTTTGGTCTGCGGCCGCCTGGGGTGTTAATTAAGCAAAGGCATCGCCGTCCCGGTTGCTTAGACGGACCCTCATATTGGGAAGCTTAACATGTTAAGAAATAACGGAGCTTATGAGAATTTAGAAAAACTAGATTATTTATTTATTTTTTATATTTTACAACTATAACTTTTTAACTTTTTAACTTTTTAGAATTTGGTTGAAAAGCTGAAGATTCTGATTTTGAGAGAACCTTCAGCTAGCAGAACATTTTCCAAATAGATCCTATGACAGATAACCGCAAGTCTCTTTAAAAATCTATCCATAAACATTCATGCTAAAAGTTTAACCATTGTTTTTTCTGTAAATGTCGCTCTTGTCCAATTAGTCTATAAAATCATATGCATATATCCTCTTAACATTATTTTTAAGGGAAATATATTTATACTTTATATGTCCGACGGTAAAATCAGCCTAAGCTTTATTGGTGTTGTCAATATTAGTTGTTTCATAAATTTATAGTAAAATTATGCTGGTAACTTAGAAACATTTTTCGTCATCCAAGCTTTGATGGTGTCTCTAACTCCGTCACCGATAACTTCACCATCGATACTACTCCCTTTATTTCTTTACATTTGTCACCGTTGACAGATACTGTTGTAATTTTAATTATTAATATTTTTTAAAGTGATTTGCTCTACCATAAATGAAAGTTTAATAAGACTCAAGCTTCATTCAATTGAGCCATAAAGCTTAGCTTGTGTTTGTACGTAAAATGAGATAAGTTGTTAGTATATGATTAATTAAATATTAACTATTACAAACTTGAAAAATAAATTTATTTAATTTTTAAAGAAACTTTATATAAAAAATATTTTGTAAAAAACATACCATTTAATGGAAGAAAATTTTATAGGACATCAGTCCTTCGCCCATCTAAAAAGACTTCATTTTCTGAATTACACATGTTCGCACGAATCTTGGAGCAAAGAGCAGTCGTCTTCTACCTTAGACTAAAGTGCCAAAAAAATTCTCATTCTCTCTCTCCTCTCACGTTTCCACTTTGCAGTCCCTAGCTCCCTGGCTCCCTTCTCCTCGGCCGGAGGCCCAATCTCTGGCGCGGAAACATGGTTCCCCGCCTCCTTCTCCTCCTCCCCCTCATTGTCGCGGCGTAGGATGAAACATGGTGTAGGAGCAGCAATACAGCATGCCTAGCCGGCACCTAGACTTGTGCTCCTGGCTAGGGAGGCTGGTAAGGTTGCTAGTCCATGACCAATAATTGGACAAGCTCGCTGCCATTGCTGTTCATCCAGCCAAAGATTGACTAAGAAGAAAAGAGAGAAATGATGCGGTGAGAGTGGAGAAGAGAGATGGGGGAAAGTTGGGAGGGAGAGGAGAGATAACGCCACGACAAAAAAGTTCGGCGATCTCGCTGTCTCCTGCGAGTGGAACCTTTCCTGGTCGATGAGGAGGAAGGAAGGTGGGGAGTGGAGAGGAGAGAGATGAAAAGTTTGGCACTCTGCACCTAAGCTTGAGGTAGAAGATGACTGCATCAAGATTCGTGTGGACACGTGTCACTCAAGATGAGAAGTCTTTCTCGATGGCCGTAGGATCAAGGTCCTGTATAATTTTCTTCTCCGTTTAACAGTGTAGGAAACGTGCGCGCACTAAATGAGGTAGTAGCTAATTCCTATACAGATACCAACGGAGTCTTGTGTTTAGTATGTACCACTTTCATAATATGACATCTATTTAAGCATTTAGAAATTTTCTTTAAAAATTAAATGGTCAAAGTTTAAATATGAATAGTGTTAGATGACAAATATAACCAACAGAGGAAGTAATTAGGAGCTCGGTTCCACACAAGATATCTGTTTTTCTCTCTTCATCTAGTGCTCCATTTTTTTTTAAAAAAGAACGTCACCAGGGATATAATAAATGTGATTATAATGTTTGAATTTTGAAGGTCCTTGTCAAATTACAAGTGGATTTACATGTTAAGTATCCTTGTAATATGTGCAAAGTAATTATGAGTGGATAACGAGCTAGATCAGCTCGTGTGCACTTGTTAACCTTGGCAAGCTAAAAGCCTAACTTGTCTCAACTTGTAAGTTAATTTGTTAAGCTTGTTATACTCATTATGTTAACATCTATCTCATTTATATCATACTTATAATTTTAAATTTATCACCATGTCATATCTGAACATATAATGAGCACAAACTAAAAAACTCATTAAATACCAAACAATGAAGAGCTCACAAGATATCTCTACTCTCTACTATTACAAAAATAAAAATTGAAAGATGTTTTCGTCAAAATTTTGGTACGTCATCCGTGTTTGAGTTGATTTTGAGTTGGAAGTTGTCCGTATTTAATTCGACGTGAGTTTAGAATAACTATTATATATCGCCCCTCCTAACCCAACCCAACCGTTTCACACCATCCCGCGCGCCTTCACTCGGCGCCGCACGTGTCCCTCTCTTGATCGGCGTCTTTTTGCTTTCTCTTTTTTCCTTTTTTTTCTCTTCCAAATTTCTCTCTATAAATTGTAATTGTTTAAGGTGTGTATTATGTGATAAGTTTGTTACTTTGCAAATGCTTTTCATCTACATAATTTTTTTATTAATTAAAATGTCGGTGACATGGGACCGGGGGTATCGAGACCAAAGGGAAGGGCGGCCACAGGAATCCACGTGGCCCGTCCCCCCGAAGGGGTCGGGCCCGAGGGTGACGTGGCGGCTGCCCTCCCGGTTTCCCCCCGGGGTCGGGTCACTCCTGTTTCTGCCCCGAGGCCTGGGGCGCCCCGACCCCTGTGGCTTTGGTGCTACGTGCGCAGGTTAGGTGAGCACGGCTAAGCTCACCTAACCACATTTATAGCGGTTCAGACGGGCGCACTATGCCGCATTTAATGCGGCGTGGCGCGTGCATGTCCGGTCCGTGACCGGTCATGGAGAGTGACTGGTCGCAGACCGGTCAGATTGCGGGTTAGGTGGTGACAGGATGCCTGTGCGTCGCACGCGCGCCAGGCGGCCTGCTGCACGCCTCGCCCCGTCCCGTCGGAATGATGAGAGCCCTCTGTCTCTCGTCTCTTAGCCGGAGTTGTTATGCCAACTCTCAGAGTTGGTATGTCAGCTCCGGTCAGATGCTTTCCCGATTCCGGTGCAGGCGAGACACAGAAGTCGCCCGCCATTTAATGAAGGTTGAAACGGGCGTCCCCCGGAGGAGTCGGCTGACCGAGCAAAGGCGTGCTGCGGCGTCTGTCAGAGGCTGCTTCCGGCAATAGGATAGCCCTAAATGTAAAAGAATGTCTTCTTTCTTAGGCAGCTCGTGGCCCATGTGGTAACCCCTTACCATATAAAAGGAGGCCCAGGCCTAAGAAAAGGGGGGACTCTCTGAGGATTCCATCATACTCTCAGATCTACCAGAACACAGGAGTAGGGTATTACGCTTCTTAGCGACCCGAACCTGTCTAAATCGCCTGCGTCCACGCGTTTCCTTTTTTCTCGCTGGGATCCCACAGATCAGGGGCGAAGAATTTCATCTTGTGCCCCCGGCCGAACCGGCAAAGGGGGGCCTGCGCGGTCTCCCGGTGAGGGGCTTCACGCTCCGTCATCTGGCGCGCCAGGTAGGGGGCGCACGCGTGTTTTTTCTGAGCCCCCATTTCCTTTGGTGTGTGCCAGGCTTCGCCAGGTAAGCCCTATGGTTGAAGAGGCAGTGGCGTACGATCCTTCTTTGAGCACCAGCAGTGATGGCGGGGAGCAGAACCCGCGTCGTCGGGCTCGCACCCCGTCGTCCCTCTCCTGCCGGAATCTTGGGCGGGGGAAGGCGCCTGAGGAAGTCAAGGGATCCGCGACCTCGCCGCCCGCAGGCGACAGAGGAGGACGACAAGGCGGGGTGCGTCGCCGCCTCACCTATGGTGATGGCGGCACGCCCCAGGGCGCGCTCTTGCGTCACCCGCCCGTCGTCCTCGATCCAGAGACCCCGGCCCAGCGTTGGCTGGATGACGTGGCCAACCTGGTCATGACGACGCAGCAGCGCCTAGGCACCGGCAGGCGGTCTTCCGCCACCGGGACCTCTGGCGCTGCCACCGCCGGCTCTACGTCGTCGAGGCGGAGGGCACGACGGGCGACGGCCGACACCCGCCGTTCGTCCGCGGTTCCCTTGTCAACGCCTCCGACTCGTGAGAATATGCATGGGGGGCCAGACGCTCGACTCGATATTGAGCGCCGGCGCGACGCTCGTCGTGCCGCCCATGCAACGGAAGGCGCCTCCTCCTCTGGGGCGCTGCTCCGTTCCGGTCATGGGGGCCGGCCCCCCGTGTCCCCGGTTGGCGGTGCCGGCTGTCGAGCCTTCGTGGCGTGCCTTCGGAATGTCCGTTGGCCCCCGAGGTTCCGGCCCACCATCAACGAAAAATATGACGGGAGTATCAACTCCGCTGAGTTTCTCCAGATCTACACGACTGGAATAGAAGCCGTGGGGGGTGACGACAGGGTCATGGCGAACTTCTTTCCCATGGCCCTAAAGGGCCAAGCGCGGGGTTGGCTAATGAACCTGCCACCCGCGTCGGTCCACTCCTGGGAGGACTTGTGTCAACAGTTCACCACGAACTTCCAAGGCACATATCCGCGCCCAGGCAAAGAGGCGGACTTGCACGCGGTACAGCGGAGGGACGATGAGTCTCTCCGCTCGTACATCTAGTGATTCTGTCAAGTCCGCAACAACAATACCTTGCATCCCTGCACATGCGGTGATCTACACATTCAGGGGGGGTGTGCGGCACAACCGCATGCTCGAAAAGATCGCCTCCAAGGAGCCCCAGACCACCACGCAGCTTTTCGAGCTCGCGGACCGTGTGGCTCGCAAGGAGGAGGCCTGGACCGGGAACTCCTCCGGCTCTGGAGCGGCGGCTTCGGCTGCCCTCGAGTCCGCCGCTCGTTCAGGGCGGCGGGACAGGAGGAGGAAGAAAAGGTCGGCCCGTTCCGACGACGAGGGTCACGTCCTTGCCGCCGAGGATGCTTCGCGGGCCCCCCGAAAGGGGAGGCCTATGGGCGACAAAAAGAAGAAGGAGGCCGGCGCTCCCAGCAGAGAGCGCCCGGCCGGCAGGTGGTGCACTGTGCACAACACCTCCCTCCATGACCTCGCCGACTGCCGCGCGGTCAAAAGCTTGGCCGAGCAAACGAGGAAGTGGGAGGAGGAGAGGAGGCAGGAACGCCGTGAGGGCAAGGCCCCGGCGACTTCCACCGGCAACCAGCGAAGTGAGGCCAAGCAGAAGGCCCCCGCTGAGGACGTCGACGATGGCGATGATGACCTGGGCTTTCAGGAGCCCGAGGCCACTGTCGCCACCATCGATGGGGGAGCGTGCGCTCACGCTTCTCGCCGAAGCCTCAAGGCCATGAAGCGAGAGCTTTTGGCCGCAGTCCCCACCCATGAGGCGACGCGGCGGGCGCGTTGGTCGGAGGTCACCCTTACCTTTGACCGGATCGACCACCCGCCATGCGTTGCCCGGGGAGGACAGATCGCGATGGTGGTCTCCCCCACCGTCTGTATGGCTGCCTTAAGCCGATTCATATCGAGGCTGGGAGAGAAGGCGATGCCCCTATTTAAGCTCCTTAAGCGCTCCGGGCCGTTTACCTGGACGGAGGAGGCTGAGCGGGCCCTCACCCAGTTGAAGGCGTACCTCAGTTCCCCCCCAATCCTGGTCGTCCCGGAGCCCGATGAGCCGCTGCTACTCTACTTGGCGGCAACCCCGCAGGTAGTCAGCGTGGCGTTGGTTGTGGAGCGCGACGAGGACGACCCTCGCCCCGCGTGTTCCCACCCTGTGTCGACTCGACCCGGGATAGAGAAGGGAGGAGAGGCCCCCGAGCCGGACGGCGGACTAAGGCCCCTGACGACCGGATGTGGCCCTCTGCGCGCTCGTCCGACGGCGCCGGATGCCCCTGACCCCCAGGAAGGCCCCGGGGCCACTGCGGGAAGGCTGCGCCCGACACCCTCCGACCCCGAGGTCATCGGCACAGAAGCCGAGTGGGCCCGGCAAGGCCCCTCGGACGACGAGCGCCCTGGGAACGGTGCCCTCAACGGAGAGGACAGGCCCCGCCGGAAAGTGCAGCGGCCCGTCTACTTCGTTAGTGAGGTGCTGCAGGATGCCAAGACCGGATACCCTTAGGCACAGAAGATGCTCTACGCGATTCTGATGGCCTCGAGGAAGATGCGCCATTATTTCCAGGCGCATCGGGTCACGGTGGTCACGTCCTACCCCCTCGGCCAAATCTTACGCAACCGAGAGGGTACTGGACGGGTGGTAAAATGGGCAATCGAACTCTCCGAATTTGACTTGCGCTTTGAGCCACGCCACGCGATTAAGAGCCAGGCCCTCGCCGACTTCGTGGCGGAATGGACCCCGGCTCCCGAGCCAGATCTCGGACTCTCCGCCCCCGAGGCCAACCTGAGCCCGTCGCAGCTGCCTCACGCCACCTACTGGGTGATGCAGTTCGATGGCTCCCTGGCCCTTCAGGGCGCTGGCGCGGGGGTCACCTTGACCTCGCCAAGCGGAGACGTCCTTAGATATTTGGTTCGCCTAGATTTCCAGGCAACCAACAACATGGCGGAGTACGAGGGACTCCTTGCGGGACTCAGAGTGGTGGCCGGAATGGGGATCTGCTGCCTCCTGGTTCTAGGCGACTCCCAGTTGGTCGTTAACCAGGTCTCCAAGGAGTACCGGTGCTCCGACCCGCAGATGGACGCTTACGTCCGCGAGGTGCGGCGTATGGAGCGCCATTTCGACGGGTTAGAACTTCGGCACGTGCCTAGACGAGATAACGCGGTCGCCGACGAACTCTCAAGGATCGCTTCGTCGCGAGCCCCGACCCCACCAGGCCCCTTTGAAGAAAGGCTGGCCCAGCCGTCAGCGCGACCCGACCCCCTAGGGGAGACAGACGCGCCTGCGCGGCCCCCGAGGCCCGTCGGAGTCCAGGCCTCGGGACCCGGGGGGCCGAGCCCGGCCCCCCAAGGCTGATCGCCTAGATGGCTGAGATCCAGGCGTTCCTCAAATATCAGACTCTACCCGAGGACCGCAAAAGGAGTGAACGCGTCAATCGCATCTCCAAGCGCTACGTGCTGGTGGAAGGGGCCCTCTACCGGCGCGGGGCCAACGGAGTCCTCCTGAAGTGCATTCCTCGGGAACAGGGCGTCGAGCTTCTTGTCGATGTCCATGAAGGCGAGTGCGGAGCCCACTCCGCCTCGCGCACCTTGGTTGGCAAGGCCTTTCGCCAGGGTTTCTATTGGCCGACGACGCTCCACGACGCAGCGGACCTGGTCCGACGATGCAGGGCGTGCCAGTTTCACACCAAGCAAACGCATCAGCCGGCTCAGGCCCTGCAGACCATACCTCTTTCATGGCCGTTTGCCGTCTGGGGGCTGGATATCCTGGGTCCCTTCAGGAAGGCCCCGGGCGGGTTCGAGTATCTATATGTCGCAATCGACAAGTTCACTAAGTGGCCCGAGGCTTATCCGGTCATCAAGACCAAGACCTTCAACATCCTCAAGAAGCATGGCGATTCGTGGATCGAGGAGCTGCCAGCGGTGCTCTGGGCGAACCGAACCACCCCAAGCCGAGCGACAGGGGAAACGCCTTTCTTCCTCGTCTACGGCGCGAAGGCGGTCCTTCTATCCGAGCTCACCCTGAGGTCCCCTCGGGCCACCATGTATTGCGAGGCTGATCAAGATCAGCTTCGCCGAGACGACCTCGACTACCTGGAAGAGCGAAGGCGGCGCGCGGCCCTCCGAGCCGCGCACTACCAGCAAAGCCTGCGGCGCTACCATCAGCGCCATGTCCGGGCCCGATCACTCTGCGTCGACGATCTCGTCCTACGCCGCGTCCAAACACGTGCTGGACTGAGCAAACTCTCACCAATGTGGGAGGGTTCGTATCAAGTGGTCGGTGTCCCCCGGCTGGGCTCGGTTCGATTGGCCACAGGCGACGGCACAGAACTGCCTAACCCGTGGAACATCGAGCATCTTCGCCGCTTCTACCCATAAGGGGGTCGGGTGTCATACCTCAGGCTCAGGCCAACCCCGCGTCCCCCTCGGGCACGCAGGGTTGGCCGGGGGCTCCCACATGCACATACTTGTTTAATTTTTTCCTAGCATTTCAATAACAAGCATTTTCAATTTCCTAAGGACTGCGCCTGTGTTATCGTTTGCTTTTGAAAAGTCTAAACCGCCAAACGAGGCCCAGAACCGAGCCGTGTCCCGGGGCGCGGTGAACTCCGGGGGGGAATCGGCAATGGCCCACAATTGGGTCCCCATAACCCTTGGTCACCGCGCTCCCGGCTTGGCCAGTCTCGACATGCGGATCTCCCCATGGCACTAGCTCCGACCCGCGCTGCTTGAGGCTGGGGCCTGAGTACGAGCCCTCGCTCAAGCCAAAGATGCAAAGGGATCGCGACACAGGCCATCCTTATCACGCGCATATAGCAAACATAACTAACATAGAAATTAAAATCTTGTTTGATTGCAGGCAAGATGAAGTCAGTTATACGTGCATTGGCCCAAAGGCCTCAGAAGATGAAGGAATCAAAAATTAAGATACGCGGGGGCCCGGGGGCTCACTCCGATGCACCCGGGTCGCCGGCCTCGCCGTCGCTGTCGTCGTCGGCACCGTCGTCGCCGTCCTCCTCCTCGTCGGAGTCGAGGGCGAAGACGAGCCGAGGGGCCGTTCCCTCGAAGCCGAGGACAATTTGATCGGCGGCATCCCGGACTTGGGCGCGCGCGTTGGCCTCGGTTCCGGAGGGGAATTCTTCCAGCGCCGTCCACGGGAAGAAGTCGGGGTCCCGGGCTTGGTAGCTCGCTAGCACGAGCTCCACCGCCCCCCGGGCGAGGTCCCTTGAGGAAGACTTAACCATCTCCTCGATCTCCTCGGGGAGCCTTTCAAGGTCCCCGGCCATCTTCGAGAGGCGCTGGGCGAGGGCCCCCAGGTTGGCGGCGTACTTTGCGTACCGCCCGCTCCAGATACCCGCCTGACGCCCGGCGCGGTCAAAGCGGGAGACGGCGTCCCGAAGCATGCCGGGCCCCACCTCGTTCGACAGCCAGAGGGCCTCAACTTCCCCGGCGGACGAGTCCAGGGCGCCCTGCAGCTTGGCGATGGTGTCCTCGGCAGCTGTGAGGCGGGCGGCTAGATCGCCGTGGCCTGCGGCCGTCCCGCCGCTGCGCGCCCGCGCGTCCAGCTCCCTTGCCCGCGCCTCGAGTTCGGAGGCCCGCTGGTTCTGCGCGTCCCTCTTGGCGCAGGCGCTTTCCAGATTACGATGCGCCTGCTCCTCCTGCGCCACCTCGCGGAGTAGCAGGCTGTCCGCCAGCCGCTGCGCCGCGGCCTCGGCCTCCTCGAGGGCTCGTCCCCACTCGGCGAGCGTGTCTTCGCGGAGGCGGAGTGCGGACTCCTTCTCAGCGGAGGCAGCCTCGTGCGCCGCCAGCGTCGCCTCCCGTGTAGCGGTGGCGGCCTCGCGTGCCGCCAGCGCCACCTCCTTCGCGTCCAGGGCGCGGGCGCGCTCCTCCAGCGCCTCCAGCTCCCGGGCGCGGAGGTCAGGGGCCTCGGCCCGCCGGCGCACGGCGACCTCTTGCACGAGCAAGCGCGAGGCCCGCACCCCGAGCGTGGCGGAGCGCTCCTCCAGCGCCATAGTCTGGGCCTCTAGGGCCTCCTCGTGCTGGCGGATCGCCGTCTCGATCTCCACCGCCCGCTGCTCCTGGGCAGCGGCGGCGTCGAGAACTCCGCGGGCGGCGTCGAGCTTCTCCTCCAGCTCCGCCATCCGGCTCCCGTATTGGAGACGGAGGTCGTCCCGCGCCCCGTCGAGCACGGCGGTGGCGATTAGGGCTGTCTCCCGTTCCTCCTCCACTTCCCGGGCGATTTTCGCCAGGGTCCTGCGGCGAGCCTCGAGCTACGAGGTGTGCAGGCTGTGCGCCTTATGGCCGACCTCCACCATGGCCTCCACGGAGCGCCGCCCCTCCTAGACGCGTGCCCACGCCGCGTCGATTTCTGCCCGCTCCGCCTGTAGGGCCTGTATTTCGGCGCTTACCCCGTCCAGCACCGTGTTGTTGGCCGTAGCCAAGGCCTGCAGGAGGGGCTCCGCGATTAGCGGGGTGGCGGGAGAAAAGGGGGAAGGCCGCCCCTGTGGTGGTGAAGCCCGGCTCGGCTCGCCGGTCGGTGTGTTGGCCTCGGGGGCCTTTCCCGAGGCCGGCTTGTCCGCACCGTCGCCTGAGGTGTCGGGCCCCGGGTGCGCCCTCTCGGCGTCATGACGAGCCGCCTCGGTGGCGGCCTCCGCCTCCGGCGCGATCGGGTCGGGGACCTGGGTGGCAGGCTCGACCGCCGGTGCCTCGTGCGCGCGCGCCACCTCTACCTCCCGGGCAGCCTCCTCGGCCCGGCGGACTCTAGCCGCCTCCCGAGCAGCCTTCTCAGCCTGGCGGACTCGGGCCGCCTCCCGAGCAGCCTCTTGAGCTACCCGTAGGCGGCCTGCGGCTTCCTGCAGGTCGGCCTCCCGCCTCTGAGCCTCTGCGGTCGTCGCCTCCCCGGCGTCGTTGCTCGCGGACTGGCCGGCCTTGGAGTGACGCGTGGGGCCGGACGGGATCTCGCTGAGGCAGAAGAAAAATATGAAACAGAAAGAGGTAAGTAAAAATAAGCCCGGGGGTTTGGGAATGAGAGTGTGGCCACTGTGGGTAAGAGGTCGAACCTGCGGGGTGGCCGGCTGAACGACCACTTTGGGGGCGTGATGAGGCTCCCCCTGCACGGCTCGGTCTCCCTCATCTTGCGGAGCCGCTTCTTCTTCCGCTCCCCCTCGTGCTGGGGCGTTGGTGCGGCGTCCTCCGGGCACCTGCCGCTGACGTGCTCCGCCCCGCCCCCTCGGGTAGGAGATGGAGGAGGGGTCGCCTCCTGCTTCCTCTTCCCCTTGGCGTCGGCAAGGCGGCTACCCCCCGAACCCCCGCCGCGGGTCCCAGAAGCATGGCCCCCTCCGAGGGTAGATTGGTCCCCTCTGCGGCTGCCGCCCGCGCCATCATGGCCTCGGGGGGCCCGATCCCCCGACGCCTCGACCACCTGCATGATGGCCAGAATGTTGGCGCGCTCTGGGTCGCTGCAGAGGGGGAGGATCCCCCGAGGGATGAGGGATGACTCCACGAAGCTAAGGTTTAGCACCCATTGGACCACCATCCTGAAGTCCTCGGGGTCCCAATCCCACTTACGCCCCTGGTGGGTCCTCAGGAGGTCCTCGGTCCCGGCGTACTCCTAGGCGCCCCGGGCGCGTTGCCGGAGCGGCGCGATCCGGCGGCGGAGGTAATCGTCGAACACCATGGCCCCCGTGAGCCCCTGGGCTCGCAGGCCCGCCAGGCGGTCCAGGACGGCGTCATAGCCGTCCCCCAGATCCACCGTTGCCTGCCACCTTGGCGCCTGCGCTGGGGGCTGGCTCGGGAATCAGAGGCGCGCTTCGTCGGGGAGGGGGGTGTAGAACCAGTCGCTCTTCCATTCGTCCCACTTCTTGCGAAGGACGCACGGGATGTAGTGGTTCAACACCTGCCCCCGCGGCTGGAAGTAGCAACCACCGACCACCGTCGGCGGCGATACCGGCTGCACGGTGAAGAACCACCGAAACAGCCGAAGGGATGGGCGCACCCCAATGAACATCTCGCACAGGTGTGCGAAGATGGCCAGCGTCATCACCGCGTTGGGGGTGAGGTGCGTCATCTGGAGGCTGTAGAACTCCAGAACGTCCATGAAGAATGTGGAAAACAGCGGGATCAAGCCCGCCATGGCAAAGGAGAGGAAGAAGACGGACCGCTCCGGGTAGTGCGGCGCCGGGCGTCCCTCGCCCGGCGCGACCACCTCCCGGGTGGCAGATTCCGGCATGAACCGGCGCGGTAGCCCGGCCTGCCTCTCGCTGGTGATGCGGGAAGGCGGCAACACGCTGCCGTCAAGCGGCGCGGAGCTCCGCGTTATAGCGCTGGCGGAGGGGGAGCTTGAGGACGAGAGCGCGTGGCGAGAGGAAGGCGAGAGAAACGAGAGAGCTAGAGCACGGATGGCAAAGGCAAGGAAAAAGTGGCGAGAGGAAGGAAACGAATCCCTTCCTCGGCGCCCTTTATGCCCTTGCCTCCGCCGCGCTCGGCTCCTCGTTTCCCGCGCCCATCTCCTTGCCCCCTCGTTTCTCGCGCCCACGCCTCCACTAACCCCACTCGCCCGCTTACGGCGCACGCGTCAGTCGTGCGACCGTGGCGGTCGAGGAGGGGCAGATCGTGTGCGCATTAATCGCGCTCGGTTACCGCGAAAAGCGCCAATCATTACATCCCCAGGCGAAGTGGACCGACGTGTCCCGATCCGCGCGCTGCCTCGAGTAATGTTGCGGTTACAAGGAGACCGCTCATGAATGTCGACTGGCATTCTTCACGACCGTAGGAGTCCTTGTCACCTTTGGGGGCCGATCCCACCTATCACCAGGCCCGAGGGGTGGTGCCAAGCCTGGGTGCCCCCCCCGAGTGTGGCCACCCGGGCGTGACGCCGGGGGCTACTGTCGATGACATGGGACCGGGGGTATCGAGACCAAAGGGAAGGGCGGCCACAGGGATCCACGTGGTCCGTCCCCCCGGAGGGGTCGGGCCCGAGGGTGACGCGGCGGCTGCCCTCCCGGTTTCCCCCCGGGGTCGGGTCACTCCCGTTTCTGCCCCGAGGCCTGGGGCGCCCCGACCCCTGTGGCTTTGGTGCCACGTGCGCAGGTTAGGTGAGCACGGCTGAGCTCACCTAACCACATTTATAGCGGTTCAGATGAGCGCACTACGCCGCATTTAATGCGGTGTGGCGCGTGCATGTCCGGTCCGTGACCAGTCACGGAGAGTGACTTGTCGCAGATCGATCAGATCGCGGGTTAGGTGGTGCCAGGATGCCTGTGCGTCGCACGCGCGCCAGGCGGCCTGCTGCACGCCTCGCCCCGTCCCATCGGAATGATGAGAGCCCTCTGTCTCTCGTCTCTCAATCGGAGTTGGTATGCGAACTCCCGGAGTTGGTATGTCAGCTCCGGTCAGATGCTTTCCCGATTCCGGTGCAGGCGAGACACAGAAGTCGCCCGCCATTTAATGAAGGTTGAAACGGGCGTCCCCCGGAGGAGTCGGCTGACCGAGCGAAGGCGTGCTGCGGCGTCTGTCAGAGGCTGCTTCCGGCGATAGGATAGCCCTAAATGTAAAAGAATGTCTTCTTTCTTAGGCAGCTCGTGGCCCATGTGGTAGCCCCTTGCCATATAAAAGGAGGCCCAGGCCTAAGAAAAGGGGGGGGACTCTCTGAGGATTCCATCATACTCTCAGATCTACCAGAACACAGGAGTAGGGTGTTACGATTCTTAGTGGCCCGAACCTGTCTAAATCGCCTGCGTCCACGCGTTTCCTTTTTTCTCGCTGGGATCCCACAGATCAGGGGCGAAGAATTTCACCTTGCTCCCCCGGCCGAACCGGCAAAGGGGGGCCTACGCGGTCTCCCGGTGAGGGGCTTCACACTCCGTCATAAATAATCAAAATTTTAATCTTTGCTCGATGAGGTATAGCAAATTACATATGCATCAACTTATGGAATAGCCACAAAATCGATTTGTGAGGCTATGAAAAGATGTATATGAAAGATTCTTCATGTGATGACGCATGAAGCGAGCGTAATCGAGTTCAATGCTATATATGATTTCTGACTTTGTTTTGCCATCGTTTTGTTTGTCTTGTTTCGGTTTATCGTTTAAATTGACAGAGTTTTTATCAATCGTAAAAATTATCTTTACCTGTTGCAACGCACATATATTTTTGCTAGTGACATAAATGACTAATCACTAGTTAAAAGACATAAAGACATCAAATACATAAAGATATGATGATCTTTTATACGTTCAAACTAAAAAGCTAAACGAGTACTTTCAAGATGACATCATTAAGCTCACGAGCTAAAAGCCACAAATTATTCGAGCCAATTCTGAGCATAAGCCACATTTTATTAATAAAAGATGTGAGACTGTCAACCCACAGGCACATCATAAATTGGGCCGACCTAGGCTGCCCATAGCAATCAGATGTCCGAAACGACGTTAACCGATTTAAGTCCGAAGGGTCTTATCACAGAAGAAGCCCACGACCATTAGGCCATAACGCTAGCCCGCGTCATGGCCTTTTGCGAGCCGTTTTGCTAGTGGAATAAGTCTATTTATCTCCCTCAGTTATTGTTTTTGATCAAATCGCATCCCTCAACCATAAAATTACGTATAGCCTTCTTCAATTATGAAAACCAGATCAATTTATCTCCTCGAGCGGTTTGAACGGTGGTTTCGTCTTACGTGACATGTTGACCGATTCTTTATTCGACGTGACACCTACATAACATCATAGTCAGAAAAAAGGTGAGACCCACGTGTAAGTCCATCTTTCCCCTCTTTACTCTCCTGCACAAGCTTTCACCACCTCCGCCCGCCGTTGCCCCACGAGCACTACCACGCGCGCTCTCCTTGGTGGGACTCCGACTGGATCTGGCCAACGATGGCGCCACCATCGCCCTCCCCGGGTCCGGCTCGTCCCCGCCAGCCCGAGCGCCGTGCGTCGTGGGAGGGGTGGCAGCGCTAACGTCCTCCTCCTCGTGCGGATGGCGCGGTATCCGTGGTGGAAGTGGCGACATTTGACATGGTGGACGATGATCAAGGAGATGGTGCGGTGATGCCGGTCGAAGCCGGCACAGCCGACTGTGGAGGCAGTGGAGGCGCTGGCGGCCGACCGAGAGGAGCGGCGCGCCTCGATGCCGTTGCGCGGCTGCGCCGGTCAACTGTAGTGCCCAACGAGCTCCCCGTGCGGCGACGCAAGACCTCACGGCGGACATGGCGACGTTGCTCGCATTCCGAGACGCGGTGGGACCGCGGCTGCCGTGGCGGCGGGGGCGTCCTCCTCCCCTTGCGGATGACGCGGCATCCATGGTATAAGTGGCAGCTCTTTTCATGGTAGAAGTGGCAGCGTTCGACATGGTGGGTGGGTTTGGTCAAGGAGGTGATGCGGCTACGCCGGTCGAAGCCGGCAAGGCCGCCAATGGAGGAGGTGGAGGCGGCGGAGGCGTTGGCGCTAGCAGCCGACCAAGAGGAGCAAGCGTGCCTCGACGCCGTCACGCGGCTGCGCCTGTCACCCGCAGTGCCCGACGAGCTCCCTGTCCATGACACATGACCAACTTCCCATCCAACGTGCTTGGTGGTGGTGGTGCGATGCAGGACCTCGCGATGGACACGACGATGCTGCTCGCGTTCCGGGACACGGTGCGACTGAGGCTGCCGTGGGCGATGGGGGCGTCCTCCTCCCCGTGCGGATGGCGCAGCGTCCGGATCAAAGGCGCTGGCGCTGGTGCCCGACCGATAGGAAGAGAGGAGAATCGCTTAAATGTGGGTCCCATATTCTATGTCAGTAAAAACCGTTTACCAAACCACTAAAGAAGTCCATTTACACTTGTTTTCGAAGAGTGAAAAGATTTTATACCCGATTTTGTGGTTAAAGAAAGTGATTCGATCAAGAGCAATAGTTTAGGGATGTCAAATAGACTTAACGAGGCTACTCTCGTTTTGACCGAACAAGGCAACAAAGTTATAGCTAGTCGCTCCTCCTTCTCCAATCCTCACACTATATATCCATTCCAATCCAGGCTCTCCCTCCCTTGACCCCTTCTGTGGCGCTCCCTGGACTTTCTTCCGATCTTGACAAGAGCCTTTTCCACCGAGCTAGCTAGCCATTATTTCTCCTCCCTTTTCTCAGTCAGATGACGTGCTGGTCATCCATTTGTTAATTATTTGCAATGTGGCCATCATGATTCATGACCTATGTAAAGTTGCGCATATTTTTCTTAGTTTTTGATGAAAAAGTTATCTAAAGGAACCTTTATATGGCCACATGGTCGGTGTCGTGTATATATATATATATATATATATATATATATATATATATATATATATATATATATATATATATATGATCCGTACGGACCATTTATATTCGGATTGGCAAATCTTCGATGGTAAAGTAGCAATGCAGGGACATCGAAAGCAGCAATTAGCATTTGACATTCGTTCGTATTCATATATAAATATTGCTGAAGCTAGCTTGTCACAACAATGTTGGTAACAATACAATTCAAACTACAGCATACAAAATATATATGCTAGCTAGCTGCAGCGGCTAGCGTATACATATGCATGGCTACTACTCCCCGGATGGCCGGATGGATGCTATGATGATATAGCTACCTGCAGAGCAAACATTATTATTTGCTGCCAAAAGAATAGCCCGGTCGCTACACAAGTTGCTTGCATGCTAGCTGCCACCCTTAGTTACAAGGGTTCATAGCTTGCTTAGTACAACTCTTGAGCGCCAGTCGATCGTTATGCCGAAACCTCTAGCCTCTCAGAGAGATTATTTCTTTCTTTTAGATAATAATAGCCTCAGATGAGATTATTATTGCACGAATATTAATGCTCGATGTATTTGACCGATCTAGTAATGGTGCTGAGGGTCCGGGCCGCCCGGCACTTCCCGCTTGCCGCCCTGCAGGCTCCTCACGTTCCACCTCCCCGGCTGACGACGTCCACGGATGCCGAAGCCGCCGCCGCCACTGACGACAGCGACGTCGTAGTCGCCGCCCGGGGGAGCGGCGTACTCTGCCACGGCCCGCGCCTCGGCCGGCGTTGCGGCGAGCCCCGCGCCGGCGACCACGACGGCCAAGACCAGGCAGAGCACAATGCAGACGCGATGAGTAGTAGCCATCTCGATTGATCGATGAGTTCACCGTGTACTTACTGTGTTCGTGGATGCGAGATATATATATTTATATATATCTGTGTCGACCGATGATCAGCGCGCTATAGCTAGCTAGCTAGGTTCGTGTCTTGTTATGGTCAGGTGCCGGCGCGAGGTGTTTATATAGGGATAGCGAGATGGTGGAATTAGTGCAGCGACGGTTACAAAAGAAACATATACAGTGGGGTCCAAGGCGCCGGCCCGGGGCGTTTTCTTGGATAAGTTCGGTGATCTCAACTACCACCGCATTGGCGCATTCAACGTAGCCTTCTGGTCTCGTCCGAGTGGCCACTGGCCACCACCACCACAATTGCTGGTACTGCTACTAGTAATAGATCAGTACCATGATGCACACCATTGCCACTTTCTGCGACGACGAGGACATATGCATGCGTACGTGGTCCGATCGATATGATTCTGCAACGCCCTTTTGGCTTTTGCATTAGGCATTAGAATGTGATCGGTGGTATACTAATTGCAATGGCTGTACATGTAGGCTGCTGTTGGATGAAACTGTCAGCTAGCTAGGCATCCTAGACAACGAGTGCTTGGAGTTGTCGATTAACAAATGTCACAGGTAAGATGGAAGAAATTAATATTACACACACAGTAAACATTGAGTAAAATCAAAGCCAAGGACAAGACTAGTGTAGCTGAACTGGCTATGCGCCGCATGCAGTACCGCCAGCACGTACGGTGCCAGATTACCTGGATAAATTCCTAAGTACAGCATGAGATATTGAGATGAAACCAATTAAGGCGAATCGATCGGGTTCAGAATTGCAATCTTGCATTCAGTATAACTGGGTCCCCTGGCTATCAACATTTGCAATCTCGACTTTGATACGAAACTACTGATATCCATACCTTTTAGTGCCACCAGACATTACAATAGGTAATATGGAAGGCAATTGTATAAAATATGAAAATTCAAAAGAATTCTTTGACCAAATCACTTTGTAGCATCAAAACAAATATGCCCGATCCCCAACCATTAGTATACGAGCGCCCTACGTAGCTATGTAGACAGTGCTTAGTGGAAAGGAAAACGAGTAGCCAATAAAATCCAATGCTTGGATGTAATATATATGTCAATATGTCATTTTGCTCATCTATGTGCCTGCTTCGTCAAAAGGCTGTAGTACCTCGAAAGGTTAGTTAATGTTTCTGTTGCAGATTTGCTCTTTATATCTTTGCAACCGATTAGCCACATCCTCTGCATGTAACGGCCTTGTCTGACCTCCTCATAATGCAAAAAGGCAACTTGCAGAATTTTATAAGATAAATGGTCGAAATCAAACCCAAGAGATAACAAATAAGAACCACTTGATTGTTAACACAGAGTCCACGTTTCGGGTTCTAAGTGTCTGTTTAGCTGAGAAATGACACGGTCATTTGACTATTAATTCGATCCTGTGTGACTTGCTTGGTTTGAGATACGAAATGGAGTAATCCATCCTTACCTTCGTCCCTCAAAAAGTCAAAACATATGGTTAATGACAAAAGGAATTCTCGTTATTCCATCAAAACCATGGAATAATCTCACGATGAAATACTCACACCATAGAAGCCATAATAATTAACGGTGTCGGTTGTAGGTCACAATCAGCAGATTCCATGGTAACATAGAGGAAAAAGTTACTGAAATCATTCCAGTCAATAATCTTTCTACATACTGTGTTAAGTGACTAGGTGCAATCTATTTCGAAAACGACAATGCTGCTCCTTTTACACCACACCTTTTGCCACTCTCTGGATGAAAGCAACCTTTTTCAGATAATAGTAAAAATATTGATCCACCTAGAACTTTAAGCGATGACGTTTTTCTTCATCATTTTTACATTACATCTATTACCTGAATATAAGTGACTGAACAATCGCTTAGGATATTTCCAACTCAGTTCTCATTTTCATTTGCATAGCAGATGTAGGGAACAGAAGCAGAGTGATCAGTGAAGATGCCTAGTAGTTATGTACCATCTATTACAAGATCATATAAACAAAGAATTTGCAGGACAAACTAAACTAACTATTTTGTACAGAATCAACCAAAACTAATTTGATATCCACCATGATCCAAATATTGAAGTGATATACGGTAAACTGGCGAGTCAATGTAAAAAAAGAAAAGGCGCACCTCCATTGTTTATCAAATGCAACTTCACCTGAAACATTGCTAGCTAAATATTTGTGAATCTGTCTGGCAACCTTGGAGAAATGTGGCCATATGACAGGTCTTGGTTGGAAACGCATGCCTTTACCAACAATTTCAGCTTCCTTTAAATAACCAAACTTTGTATGACAGATTTGCTAGCTAAGTACTTGAGTATCTATCACACCGTATGTCTGGCAACCTTGGAGGAATATGCGCCATATGACAGCACTTGGTTGGAAAGGCATGCCTCTAATCACAACCTCAGCTTCCTTCAAATGACCACACTTGCATAGCATGTCCACCACACAAATGTAATGCTCCATCTCAGGCTCGATTGAATAATCAGACTTCATATGTCTGAATATATTTATTCCTTCATGCACCAGTCCACCATGCCTACAAGCTGAAAGGACTGCTGTAATTGCTACCTTGTCAGGTTTGAAACCATCCTCTTCCATGGCTTTAAACCATGCCAGGGCCTTACGAGAAAAACCATTGAGTGCAAGGCCAGAAATTATAGCTGTCCAGGAGATAATGTTCCTATCTTCCATTTCCTTAAAGGCTTTCAGACAGTCTTCAATTCTACCGCACTTAGCATACATATCTAGCAACATATTATGAACATAAGTATCTAAGCAACCAGAATTGGTCTTGATGATAAGCCCATGAAGCAACCTACCAAGAACAAGGCTATTAGATTTTGTACAAATGCTTAGCAGGCTCACAGATAGATAACTATCAAAATGATGTCCCAAAATTCTCATCCGCTTGAAAATTTTAAGAGCTTCAGCATAATCACCATTCCTTGCACAAGCAGTGATAAGTATGCTCCATGAAACAGTGTCATTACTTCCCTGATGTAAAAGTAGCTTCTTCGCTTCTTCGTACATGCGAACTCTGTTATATACCCCAGCTAAAACATTCATGGAGACAGCACAGGAGTCAGGATCTAACATACGCCCATAAGCCAAAGCATCAGAAACCATTTCATGCGAAGCGTATGAAGATATAATGGCACTTGAGACATAGTCATAGCCGTCATAACCCAATCTTGTTACCAACGAGTGAATCTGCAACAGATCGAGTACTGGTGGGTCCTTGAGCAAAGAAGAAAAACTAACCTCGTTTGGCATAACACCAGATTGCAACATCTCTCTCAGAATAACAAACGAAGTTGGAACATCAGTATCTGAGTGACAAGAAATCAGACCATTCCAACGTGTGGTGCTATCCTCAGGAGCTTCTTCAAGAACTTTGTGAGCATCCTTCCTACAACCACATTTTGAATAGAAATCAAACAGTGAAGTGTTCACAAATGCTCTCGTATTGAGATTGTGTTTGATAACTTTTGCATGAATGGACTTCCCATGTTCATGTCCATTTATACTGGTGAAGGCATAAATTACACTGCTAAATGTTATTTCATTGGGCAAAACACTCTGACCTTCCATCATCCAGAAAAATTCAAGAGCTCTCTGAGGCAAGCTTCTCCTAGCGAAGGCAATGATCATTGTATTCCAAGAAACCACGTCTCTGAATATGAACTCACTAAACAGATTCTCTGCCAAAGACGTGGAACTGTGAGTACAGTATGAATTCAGCAATGAGTTTGCAACTATTGAGAAGGAATCCATCGCAATTTTCTTCACAAGCCCATGCACTTGCTCTGGTGTGCCAAAAGCAGGAAGTACTGCCACAAGAGAGCCATCAGACACGCCATCACCGCTTCGAACCAGTGCCCTGAACCAGACCAGGGCATCGCAGGCACGTCCATGCTGCACAAAGGAAGAGATGAGACAGTTCCAGGTGACGACGCTCCGCACAGGCATTTCATTGAACAACCTGAGCGCATCATCAAACCGGCCGTTCCGCCCGAAGAACCCCACCAACGATGTCCCGGAGTACGGGTCGCTGTGGAGCAACCCGCTCTTGAGGATGTGAGGGTGCAGCTGCGCCGCGCAGCGGGCGCCGGCCGAAGGCGAGGATAGGATCGGCGCGAAGGTGAACGCCGTCGGGGCGACGCCCGCGGCGAGCATGCGCGCGAGGAGCGCGAAGGCCTCGGAGGCGCGGCCGGTGCAGGCGCGGGACCCGATGAGGGAGTTGAAGAGGGAAGCGGAGGGCGGCGCGCTCGGACTCGGGCTCGGCATTCCGTCGAGCGGATGGTGGGTGCTGCATGGGGGGGACAGCGGCGTGTCACTCCTGGCGCGCCGGCGAAGGCCAAAGGCGTGTTGTCACGGGCACGAGCTGTCCGCGGTGCACACAGCTAATCGCGCGCCCCGGCGACCGGCGGCGCCGCAGCAGCAGGCGGGGCGGCGTCGAGGCGGCGCGCGTGGCAGCAGAAGGGAAGAATCGCTAGCGAGCGCGCGGCGACGTTGGGGTGGTCCTTGCCTCCTTGGGGCTGGGCTCCTGACCGGATATCTGCTCGATTTCCAAAGGCTCATGGAGGCCCTTAGTTATTCAGTGAGTTGGGCTGTTTTGGGCCGGAAATACGCGTGTCGTTCATCGGGCCAAAACTTCAAGCGTGCGCCGGCTTCCACCGAGCAGGCTGTGCGTCACGATGGACCGGGCCAGTTTTCCATGTCATCTCAGGGGAATGGATTTTAGGGCTTGTTCAGTTTATACCAAAATCAACATTATCAAAAATTGGCATTTTTGGCAGATTTTGATGTTACCAAATTTAACGATGTTGGATGTGTTTAGTTTGTAGCCTTACCGGTAGTGTTTATATGAGAAGAAACTTTCGGAAGTGCCATATTTTAGTAGGGGTGACAATAACATGAGTATGATTAGTTTGTTACCCTACCAACATTTGGTAACACCAAAAATTGATAGGGATAAAAGTGATAGCAAAGCGAACAAGCTTTTCTTTTATCTCTCGAGAGGATAGTACCTTCATATACATTAATAAAAATGACAATATAGAGTATAGTGACATCTAGTACTCCACCAGAAATCAAGTTCAAATTCGACCTACACATTGAAAAAAAAGACAAATTCGACCTACACATTAATACTAAATTTGTCTTTTTTAATCTCAATGTGTAAGTAGAGTTTGGATATAAGATTTTGTGAGGTGGTATATATATGTTGTATGAATGTTGTTAAATATTTTTAGAATTATTTGTAACTATTTAAATGGGTTTTTGACAAACGAGGTAACATCCCATCAGGGATCAAAGAGTTTTCCGTCATCTCAGGCTGTTAGCTCATGCACCGTCAAATTTACAACATAAAAAATGTTTTTTCATTGCATATCTTCTCTTTATCTGTCACCATATTGTGCATAGCATTTTAAATAATCTTCAGTATCTTCATCATATCCGGGTCAGCATTTTAATCGGCCACATGCAGACTAGTACTATAAAATGCCGCCATGAATATAGTAGCTTAGCTAGAGGGAAGCTAAAAGTGCAGAGGTCCCGGCCGGTACGTCGGCTTAAGCTGTTGGTAGCTTAATGGGCTTTATTCCGATCAATCCTTCTCACACCAAACCTAGCTATTAGTATTAGCAATATCTATGGCTCCTCATGTGCATGGTTTGGATATACTCATATGCAAGGACGCTGGTGTGGCGGCCACTGTTCAACCATATTGCATGTGTGGACCATTCAAAATCAGTTCTCACACACCTAATCGATCCATCATGCATATCCCCTTTAACTCCGAAGATAGTTACTTAACTCAAAATCAGCCGACCTTGTATAAGATCACGCACCATGCATATCAAAAAGAGACTGTTGTTTCTTCGGCAAACTAGCATATATAGGCCATGCATGCACTGACCGCTCGATCTCTTTTGCTTCATATATAAGTGTTCTTTTGGCCGACATGGAAGGTACAGGCCGGCAGCCGGCCGCGGCAATGTTGGAATTGTTAGCGGTAGGTACCAAGCTGATAAGGCATTGGCGTTTCTCCTCATCATCATGCATGCATGTTCAGCATGTATGCTACGTTGGATGTTGATCATGTCTGACTTAATTGGATCATTAGCATTAGCTAAGTAGATAGCTAGTAATATGCTAACCAGATACTTTCTACGTCCCAAAAAGTAAGTATTTTTAGCATAATAGCTTATCCCAAAATAAAATTATTTTTTCATCCGTCTCTTCCTCTCAACTTATCACAACTATTATTCTACATTTAAGTTTTTGACATATTTTCTCTTTTTCATGAATAATAACTTTTCTCCAATCATTTTCGCCAATTTTTTTGATACCTATGTGTTAACGATGGATTTTGGTAATCGACTTGGAAGTGAAAGAGGAAACCGAAGCAGAGAAGAATGATTGAGTTGGAGTCGGACCAGGTTTCGTATCGGACTGGGGAGGTGCTGCCAGAAAGAACGTATCGACCGATACGGATTCGATGTGATTGTTGGCCGATACGGGTTGTAAGTTGACAGAGTCAGCGTGAGCTTGGTCTGGGCTCAAGATAAGCTTTAAGGAAGTTGCCAAATAGAGATAAAGCTCGGTTTTAGACAATTGTATCTTGTAAATCAAGTAGGTTTAGATCTAATCTGTGGCAAGAGTTTGCCGTAAAGACTTATTGTTTGTTAGAGATAAGATCGTGCCCTACAAGGACCCTGTTGTAATCTCGGGTATAAATATCCCGGTAGTTTGTACATAGAAACTCTCTCACAACTAAATACAACAAACAGTTTCAATCTATTTCGGCGCATCGCCAACCCTCGCAAGAGGTTAATTTCGATGAGTTCTTACTTCCTGGAGTAGAGGTAAGAACTCGTTCCCGACGATTTGCATCGTCGGGGCCAGCGTGTCGCTTTAGACACGTTAAGCCTCGATGATGTGATCGTCGTTTATCATGTCTTGGATAATTTTGACAGACGTTTTAGTTATGCATCGCCAGCAATCTACTTGTTTAGGGTTCATTGCCGGTGACAGTTTAATTATTGTGCTTGGCTAGATTGTTCAATGCATATACCATCCCCAAAAGCAATCGGCGGCTTGATTTTCTTTGTGTTAAGTCTTGATTCACACTTTGAGTTGTCATCAACCTTAGTCCTGTTTTGAGATTCAATACAAAGCCTGTTTCTGGTTGTAATTAAGGATAGCACTGGGATTTCAGCCAGTCTTACTTAACGCGTGTGATTATCGCTAGGTTTTTATATGTGTCTGCCATCTGCATGAGTAGATTGATAAATATAGATGCATTTGTTATAGGTTAGTCCTTTGGGTTTATCTGTGATGGATGTGTTTATATTGACTGGTTGGTTCATGTAGATTTGCACTAGAGTACTAGCTAGTGTAGTAATCTTTATTATTCTTTATCGGCCAGTGCTGTTGATTGGCATTAACATGTTGACAAAGGCCAATAAGTTTGGATTCATGCTTTAATCATATTTTATCATGAGTAAGCCGATATAGCTTTGCTCTATCGGCTGGGCTATGACAATGTGTCATCGGCCTATCGGCCGATTGGCCGTTGTTTTCTGACATGGTTTACTTGTTTCTTGTTGATTGCAGATCAAATCAACTGGCACGCTCTGCGTACAACTAGGCAAGCCATTTGGACCTGCACTGGAGTAAAGCAAACCTCCCAGGCCGCCGTGGAAACGCGGAACCCGTTTGGTCGCAAGGCGGGTCGAAATTCTGCGCCAACACGCTTTTGGCACGCCTGGTGGGATATTAAGAACGCAAGCTTTGCGACAGCAACAAGATCACCTCAAAATGTCGAAGCAGGCCGAGATCTCCGAGGAGAATGTCGTCTCCGTAACCGTCGACCAGCTCAACGCAGAACAGAAAGCCGAGATGGACAAGCTGGTTGAGCAGTTCTAGAATATATACTTGCAAACATATTCTAGGACTCGGCAAGACACCTTGGTCCAAAAGTCTAAGGTAATAATGCCGAGTCCTGGAGATGGAGCTAGCACATCGGCGGCGGCACACGACCACACCGTCAAGACCGAGGATACTGCGGCCCCGATGTTGCAAGACAGGATTGACTCCGCGGTTCATTCTGCGCTAGTCAACCAGTCGGGGATCCTGGTGAACACATTGACCAATACGGTCAAATCGATCCTAGATGGGTCGATCCACCAGTACAAGTCTCAAGGCCCAATTTATCTGCCGGAGAATAAGTTCCCTGCCTATCGGACCTTGAGGAATGACCTGAGCACGACTCAGCAGACGGCGCCGATGCCACCCCCATCGGCGCAACCAACAACCCTGCCGCTGGTCCTCAGCAAGCAGGTGGGAGGAAGCCCCCAGCACATCACGGAGGAGCAATATGCTCAATGGACCAAGGGGAAGCAACCAGTGATCGAGCCGATGCAACAAGTTCCTGTCAACCAGCCATCGGCCGGACAGCCACAAGCCCCTGTGTTCATCAACAACCCCCCACCACAGGTTGCTTACCACACGCCACAAGGCTACCAGCAGCACACCACAGGGCAGTATGGCGCGCAGAATCTTGATCACCATTATCAGCCGTACTCCCCCAGGCAGTATCAAGCGGAGGGCTTGCAACAATCATATCAGCAAGACCTCCCGCATCGGCCCGCAGGATACTGGGCTGATATGATAGCCGAAGTGATGCGAGATCAGTTCGGCTTGAAGCCCAAGGAGAATTCTACGGTGTATTGGCACCCGTACCCCGAGGAATTTGACAAAATGCCACTGCCAGGCCGATACAAGATCCCGGACTTCTCCAAATTTTTGGGGCAGGACAACGTCTCGACATATGAGCATGTGAGCCGATTCCTAGCACAGTGCGGGGAGGCATCGGCTATCGAGGCGTTGAGGGTGAGGTTTTTCTCTCTGTCCTTATCAGGGTCTGCATTTACATGGTTTTCATCCTTACCCTGCAATTCCATCAGAGGATGGATAGATCTTGAGAAACAGTTTCACAGATATTTCTACAATGGTGTACAAGAGATGAAACTGTCCGATCTCACCGTCATTAGGCAACGAGTTGATGAATCGGTCCCAGAATATATCCAAAGGTTTAGGGACATAAGGAACAGGTGTTACAGCCTCAGCTTGACCGATTCTCAATTGGCCGATCTGGCGTTTCAAGGATTACTCGGGCCGATACGAGAAAGGTTATCGTCACAGGAATTTGACAGTCTAGCTCAGCTAGCACAGAGGGTATCGACCCACGAGCAACGATTCCAGGAGGCAAAGAAGTTTGCAAAGAAGATCAATACGATCTATCAGTATGCCTCCGACGATGACGATTCGGAAGATGTCGATATCGACCTGGCCGAGTGGGCCCGGATGAGGAAGCCAACAACATGCCAGTGGGCAAAAAAGGGTGACAAAGAAGACAAGTTTGACTTCGATATCAACAAGGCCGATAAGATATTTGATCTACTGTTGCAAGAAAAGCATATTCAACTGCCAGTGGGTCACGTATTGCCATCGGCCGAAGAAATCAAGAAGAGAAGATATTGCAAGTGGCATAACTCTTATTCACACCATACCAATGAATGCAAGATCTTCAGACAATAGATCCAATAGGCTATCGAACAAGGCAGAATTAAGATCGATGACGCCAAGAAGCCGATGAAGATAGAAGGACACCCATTCCCAATCAACATGGTGCGGGCAGACAGGGCCGACGGCGGTGGCCATCGGACCGGCAAGCGACCTTATCAGACCTCTGAGGGCCTAATCAGAAAGTACCAGCGGAGACAGGAAGAACAAGCTCAAAACTACGCCGATCAAGACAACTCTTACGACCCACATTGGGAGTGCGAGTTTTTCCGGTTCTGTTGGAATGAGGGGATGAGGTTGCCATCCATCCAGGAGTGTCCTGCGTGCAATGAGGCAAAAGATTCCTATCAGGGCAGCTCAAGCAGGCAAGCGCATCGGCCGGCCAAGCAAAGAAAATCTGTGCATGAAAGGCTGGGGACGATGTGCCAAGAGCAACAGATTGAAGCCGAGGAACAGATCCAGAACCCCCAATGGTGCCCAAGCGATGTATTCAGCAAGACACAAAAACGGCGGGTTCAGAGACTAAGAAGGAGGGAACAAACCCAAGAACAACAAGCAACAATAGTCCATCGGCCGGCCAAGACCAAGAAAGAATGGAGGATAAAATCCACGGTGGTCACGGCCGATGAAGGCACCTCCGATACAGCTCGGGCTTCTGCGGCTTCAAAAGGTAAAGGAATGGCATCGGCGTCTGTTAACATGGTTTTTATACTGCCAGCAGAATACAGCGTGCAGGCGGCCGATGAAGCAGTAGCCGACGACGAGCAATCTTCGGCTAGGCTACAGTTGTCACCCGATCAAGTCGTGTTCGACAAGCCAGTCGACGCCAGCTACAGGCACCTATGGCCGTTATACATCAAAGGATTCATTAACGGGCGGCCGATGACGAAGATGTTGGTTGATGGCGGCGCGGCGGTCAACCTAATGCCATACACAACCTTCCGAAAGCTTGGAAAGGTGCCAGAGGACCTTATCAAGGCCAACATGGTGTTAAAAGACTTTGGTGGCAACGCCTCTGAGGCAAAGGGGGTGCTCAACGTGGAAGTCACCGTGGGCAGTAAGACGATACCCACAACCTTCTTCGTCTTCGATGGAAAGGGTTCCTACAGCCTGTTGTTAGGACGAGACTGGATCCACACAAACTATTGCGTCCCTTCAACAATGCATCAATGTTTGATACAATGGCAAGGGGACCAGGTCGAGATCGTGCAGGCCGATCGGTCAGTACACGTGGCCAATGCCGATCTCGCAGTTTGGGAGATGAAGGGAATCGATTGCTTGTCCGGGCGAGTCTGGGACGCTGATTTCCTCAAAGTAACTGATTATGATATCGAGACGATTGAAGGTCAAGACAAGCAGTTGCTTTAACAAAGATGTACCATCCACCGTCCAAGACGAACAAACTAGTCCCTATACAGATGATGCGGTGGATGAGTTAGATGGAAAATTGGGACAAGACTTTACGTCGGCCGATCAGCTCGAGGAAGTTGATATAGGAATAGGTGATAAGCCTAGGCCGATGTATGTAAGTGCAAACCTACCAAAGGAATATAAGAATAATTTGATAAATCTTTTGAAAGAGTTCGTAGATTGTTTTGCATGGGAATACCATGAGATGCCAGGATTAAGCCGATCGATTGTAGAACATCGGCTGCCTATCAAACCAGGCTATCGGCCGTTTAAACAAGCGCCTAGGAGATTTAAGGCCGATATGCACGAAGCTATCAAGGTAGAGATAACAAGACTTTACGACGCCAACTTTATCAGACCCTGCCGATATGCGGAGTGGATTTCCAACATAGTTCTAGTGTTAAAGAAAAACGGCAAGCTTAGGGTCTGCATCGACTTCAAAGATTTGAATAAAGCAACACCAAAAGATGAATACCCTATGCCGCTGGCCGATCTGCTAGTAGATGCCGTATCTGGACACAAAATCATCAGTTTCATGGATGGAAACGCAGGCTACAACTAGATTTTTATGGCTGAAGAAGATATACACAAGACCGCCTTCCGGTGTGTGGGGGCAATCGGCCTGTATGAGTGGGTTGTTATGACTTTCGGCTTGAAAAACGCTGGAGCTACTTACCAGAGGGCTATAAATTATATTTTTCATGATCTTATCGGCCCACTGATTGAGGTCTATATTGACAACGTCGTTGTGAAGTCCAAGGAGTACGACATGCACCTGGCCGATTTACGTAAGGTACTAGAAAGAGCGAGGAAATATGGTTTAAAGATGAACCCTAACAAGTGTGCCTTTGGCGTATCGGCCGGTCAGTTTCTGGGTTTCTTGGTCCATGAAAGAGGTATTGAGATCACGCAGAAGAATATTGATGCCATAAAAAATATCAAGCCTCCAACAAACAAAACCAAGTTACAATCTCTGCTCGGGAAGATCAACTTCGTCCGGCGTTTCATATCAAACCTGTCAGGCAGAATAGAGCCATTCACTCCATTATCGAAGATAAAGGACGATCAGGAGTTCGTATGGGGTGATAGGCAACAGAAAGCACTGGACGATATCAAAGAATATTTAAGTTCTCCCCCAGTCTTAATCCCTCCACGGAAAGGGATTCCATTCAGGCTGTACCTATCGGCCGATGAGAAATCCATCGGCTCAGTCTTGGTTCAAGACATTGATGGCAAGGAACGAGTTATTTTTTATCTCAGCAGGAGGTTGTTAGATGCCGAGACAAGGTACACGCCGGTGGAGAAATTATGTCTGTGCTTGTATTTTTTATGTATTAAGTTAAGGCATTATTTACTTTCCAATGAATGCATCGTGGTCAGTAAGGCCGATGTGATGAAATACATGCTATCAACCCCTGTTTTAAAAGGAAGAATTGGGAAGTGGATTTTTGCTCTAACAGAGTTTGACCTCAGATATGAATCGGCCAAAGCAATCAAAGGACAAGCCCTGGCCGATTTCATTGTTCAACAGAGGGATGATTCAGTCGCATATGCAGACATCGTGCCATGGACGCTGTATTTTGATGGATCTGTCTGTCGACATGGATGCGGTATCGGCCTGGTCATTATATCCCCTCGGGGGGCAAGCTTCGAATTTGCTTTTACTATCAAGCCTTATTATACAAACAATCAAGCAGAGTATGAAGCTGTTCTCAAAGGCTTGTAGTTATTACAAGAGGTTGAGGCCGATTCCGTGGAGATCATTGGTGATTCACAGCTGGTAGTTAATCAACTTTCTGGGGATTATGAGTGCAAGGATGACATTCTCAAGGTCTACCACGAAGAGTGCAAGGAGTTGCTTCAGGCATTCAAGATCGTGACAATGAGGCATATACCCAGGAAGCAAAACTTCGAGGCCAATGATCTGGCTCAGGGGGCATCGGGATACAGGCCGATGGCCAAGGAAGTACGGGTTCAAATCGCCGCCGTGGACGCCGACGATTGGAGATTTGCTATTATTGATTATTTGAAGAATCCTTCCCATTCGGCATCACGGAAGATGAGATACAAAGTATTGCAGTATGTCCTGTTAGATGATGACTTATATCATCGGACGATTGATGGTGTCTTACTCAAGTGCCTAGGTCCTGAGGAGGCCAAAATCGTTATGAGCGAGGTCCATGAAGGAATTTGTGGAACACATCAATCGGCCCATAAAATGAGATGGCTGTTGAAACGCATTGGATAAGAAAGTTGATTCCAAGGATGCGATTCAGTTTGTTAAGGAACATATCATATATCGGTTTGGGTTACCTCAGACAATAACCACCGATCAGGGATCAATCTTCGTGTCCGATGAGTTTGTCCAGTTCGCCGACAGCATGGGCATTAAATTATTAAATTCTTCTCCATATTACGCGCAAGCTAATGGGCAGGCAGAGGCTTCTAATAAGACTTTAATCAAGCTAATCAAAAGGAAAATCGACGAACAACCGAGGCAATGGCACACGACGTTGGCCGATTCCCTTTGGGCGTATCGGATGGCTTGCCACGGTGTGACTCAAGTACCTCCGTATCAGTTGGTTTATGGACATGAAGCTGTACTGCCATGGGAAACTAACATCGGCTCAAGAAGGATTGCTTTGCAAGACGACTTGACAGCCGATGAGTACCATCATCTTATGGTTGATGAGTTGGATGACTTGGCGCATGTTCGATTGCGTGCATTGGAGAAAATAAAGCGCGATAAGGATCGAGTTGCTTGTCATTATAATAAAAAAGTTGTTGCCAAGTCGTTTGAAGAAGGGGATCTTGTCTGGAAGCTAATAATGCCGATTGGTTCCAGAGATAATAAATTCGGCAAGTGGTCACCTAATTGGGAAGGTCCTTTTCAGATTCATCGATGTGTCCCTCACAATACTTATTTGCTTAAGGGGCTAGATGGTGAGATTTATGGACGAGCTCTTAATGGCAAGTACTTAAAGAAATATTATCCTAGCGTCTGGATTGATTCATGATCGGCCCCTCAGCCGATTTATGATAACAGCCGATGTGCTATGCATCGTCTCTAGATGGCCGATATATACTATCGTCCTTAGTTCAAATTTTACAACATGAGCCCTCATCTTCTAAAATTTGGGGGGGCATATATATATATGACTTTTTGCAGAATTTTTGCAGAATTTTTCAAAATTTGAAGGAATTTTTCAGACTTGGCCTTTTTCAGATTGAGATCGACTTCGGCTGCTTGGCCGATGGGATTAATTATAATAAGGAGATATTCGTTTACAAGACGGACTTCACAAACAATTTTCAAGCTGGAATGTCTTCAGATCTATTTAGACCAAATTATAATAAGGGGATTTGTGTTTATACAATATAAAGACAAATTATGTTACATCACCCGATGAAATCTGCAATAGTTGTGATGGCTCTACGGCGAATCTGCTCGATATCGTTTATAACTTGGGTGTCATCAGCCGTCGATCCTGGAATTGGCTTCAACGATTTGCTCAGGGTCGTGAGGTACTTGGCCGATGCCTTTAACTTTGCTGTTTGGTCTTCTATAGCCTTCGGTGATGCAGCTATCCCGGCCTGGACTTCTTGGATTTCCTTGCGAGTTGCTTCTAGCTTAGAGATGAGGTCTGCTTCGAGGTGTTGGAGTTCTTCAAGTCTGTTCTTCAAGACAATCGGCTCCACAACTAGCTCATCCAACCTGGTCTTGTCAGAATTGACTTGAGCCTTGCTAGCAGATAGGGCCGATTCTAGGCTTTCGCGTTCCCGCCTCTCCGCAATCCTTTCTTTAGCTTTATGAAGCTTGAAGCGATATTGTTCCAAGAAGATGGCCGGTGTCAGGATCTCCATCAGACCTTCAGGCAGTTGATCTTGAATCGCTTGTACTCTAACCCTGATGGGAGTGCAATCCTCCACCAAGAACTCTAGAGAGGATTCCAGCCGATTGGCAATGTCGGCTAGCTAGTTCTTTAGCTCGTCGGAGATCGATGTCTTGGTTGTGGCAGGAGGTTCCTTGTCTTCATCATCAAGAAACTAGCCGATATCAAAGAAGAACATATCGGCTAGGTTCTGCAAATATCAATATGGGTCAAGGTTAGCCTTGTCTAGCAGGGATCGGCGAAAAAGGGATCAGAGTAATCCTGATTACCCGTGTTGGAGCGTCAGTGGTGCTTGCATTGGCTTCCTTTTGCTGTGATGAAACAATAGGCGAGGGGATTGGCCGATGTGGTGCAGGTGATGGGGCTCCTGGCTGGAGAAAAGCAAGAAATTGATGAACAGATCTATGTTACTAGAGGCACAATGTAAAATTAGCTCTTACCGAAGCGATCGGTGAGGGTGGCGGAGAAGGAGAAGGGGTCCTCAATCGGGCTTTAGCTCATTCACGCCTCTGTAAGGTTGCCTTCTTGGTTCTTGAAGGGGCCGATTGGGTTCTCTCCTTGAGTATAGACGACGCAGCAGCCTGAAAAGATGTCAAATTATAGCATACCAATAAGAAAGGGATTGCATGAAGTCCAGTAAAAGAAATATTTTAACCTTGCGGACTGCATGTCTAGTCTTCCTTGGTGGGGCAGCACCGACTTGGTCATCGGCCGATGGGATTGTGGTGGTCTTGGCCGATGGTTTCTTGATGGTCTCAGCCGATGAATCTTCTTCTTCAGACACATCGGTGGCTGCTGCATTGATCTCCTCCTCCATCACTTGTTCATCAAGGAATTCTTCCATGGGGGGTCCAGCTCTTCGAGATCGGCTTGGTTGTCAGTTTTGGCCTTCTTGCTGGAATTTTGGGATTTGCCCTTGGCTGGTGCTTTCCTCTTGGGATTTTCTTTAATCATCGGCACTTGAAGTAGCGTTGAAACCTTTGGGGCAGTAAGGCCGATGATGGATTCCAGGATAGTTGATCCTGATGGAGTTATGGCTTGAGCATAAAAGATTTTCCGTCCACTGTTGCTCACGGATGGTATCGGCCCGGCTGAGACTTGAGGGCTGATACCCTGGATAAGCTCTGTCACATAAAATCTGGCCGATTGGTGAAAAATATGAGCAGCCCATTCTTGCCACCATGACTGAAAGTTGATGTGAACGAAGGCGCTCAAATGCAATCGGTCGCAGTCGCCAAGATTTGGGAGTTTGACTTCTAGTGCTTTGCTCATGACCAGCGCCGATAGGACTGTGCCTCTGCTCTCTAGGAGTCTATGAAGATACAAATTGATGGAGAGTTGTCCAAGCCCGCACTGTCTAGCAGCTACCATTGGATTGTAAAACTCGTAAGACAGGCTGGTGCTTCTTCCTTGAAATATGCCTACTGGGAGCAGGCATGGGGTGAGGCCGATCATGAATAGTTCCCTTGACTCCATGTCATCATTTACCAAGCTTAATTGAAGATCGTCAGGGAGTTCAAAATCTCGGTCCGAGGTGTAGATAAACATGTTTATCCTAACTGATGGAGGGCCGGTGTAGAATTGGATGAACCATGTAGACATGTCTTCGGCCGATTGGTCTACTCCTGGGTAAACGGAGGCTGCTTCCCCATAGGACATGCATCTTCTGGTCCTGGGATCTTCGTGATCGGCATATTTTGATGGGAAGCAAGAGTCCAACAGTGGTGGCCGATCAACTATGGTGTTGGTGTGGATGGTGAGCTAAAGCTGAATAAACCACCATGGTCCTCCATGAGCCACAGTTTGCTTCAACATTAAGTCTTGAGTGGAGGTATGGAGTAGCCGATAGACAGCTCCCAAGAGGTATCGGCCAAGAGGGATTTGCTTCTTGTCGGCCAAAGCTTGAGCCAAATGTTGACAATTTGTAGTAGGGCCACAGGTCGATTCGCAGAAGACGAATCTTTCTAACCACAGTGTCAGGAAAGCCACATGTTCTCTTTCCGAGACTGATCCTTGTTCCATGTGTTCAGAGATATATCCGGACCAGCCTCCAATCTTCTTGGTTTTCAATTTGTGACTGTTGTTCACCAGGAGGCTGAAGGGATTGATTTCGGAGTCAATGTCCAATCCTGTTAGTATCTTGACATCAATCAGAGTTGGGGTCATCGGACCTTGTTTGAACAGGAAGGCGTTTAAGGTACTAGACTAGAAGTAACTGGCGGCCGACATGAGTGGCTCGTTTTTCTTGGTATCGGCCAGGGATAAAGTAATGCATTGGCCGATTTCTATTTCGTCCCAGTGGATTTGTTTGGCTGCAGCGATTCTCTTATGCCAGGTTCTATATCCGTTAAGCTTCGACGGCCAAGATCTGAAGGTATGTTTCCATGAAGAAACATTGGGCTTGGCTTGCCTAAAGGAGATTCTGTCTGTTTCAGCATTAATCAGCCAAGTTGGGTCGCAGTCACCCATGGGGCCCAGTAAGAAGCGATGTGATTTGTTGTCGGTGGGGATCAGGATTTGGTTTTTGAAGACCTAGGTCATAAGAACGACGATGAAAATATAAGACCCGGGAGGCAAAATTTTGAATCCCTAGTTTGAAGAAATCAGCGGAAAAGTGAGAATGTGGATTTAGAAGGGATTGACTTACCACAGGGACCTCGGAGGCGTAGAACGGAGTGGAGGCCATTGTTGTCGTCGAAAGGGGTCGCTGTTGAGGGGGTCGATGTCGACGGGACGCCAAGGGGTCGCTGGAGTTGAGGAACACAAAGGGATTGTCGAATCGGCGGCGGAGGGATGTTAATCTGGATTTGTGCGGTTTTCAGCCAAGCTCTAGTAAGGAAGTCGATTGGTTCCTCGGAGCTAATTCCGCCACATTATATAATGAAGCGGAATTGGGGGGCATGTGTTAACGACAGATTTTGGTAATCGACTTGGAAGTGAAAGAGGATACCGAAGCAGAGAAGAAGGATTGAGTTGGAGTCGGACCAGGCTTCGTATCGGACTCGGTAACCGTATCGGACTGGGGAGGTGCTGCCAGAAAGGACGTATCGGCCGATATGGATTCGATGTGATTGTTGGCCGATACGGATTGTAAGTTGACAGAGTCAGCGTGGGCTTGGTCTGGGCTCAAGATAAGCTTTAAGGAAGTTGCCAAATAGAGATAAAGCTCGGTTTTAGGCAATTGTATCTTGTAAATCAAGTAGGTTTAGATCTAATCTGTGGCAAGAGTCTGCCGTAAAGACTTGTTGTTTGTTAGAGATAAGATCGTGTCCTACAAGGACCCTGTTGTAATCTCGGGTATAAATATCCCGGTAGTTTGTACATAGAAACTCTCTCACAACTAAATACAACAAACAGTTTTAATCTATTTCGGCGCATCGCCAACCCTCGCAAGAGGTTAATTTCGACGAGTTCTTACTTCCTGGAGTAGAGGTAAGAACTCGTTCCCGACGATTTGCATCGTCGGGGCCAGCGTGTCGCTTTAGACACGTTAAGCCTCAATGATGTGATCGTCGTTTATCATGTCTTGGATAATTTTGACAGGCATTTTAGTTATGCATCGCCAGCAATCTACTTGTTTTAGGGTTCATTGCCGGTGACAGTTTAATTATTGTGCTTGGCTAGATTGTTCAATGCATATACCATCCCCAAAAGCAATCGGCGGCTTGATTTTCTTTGTGTTAAGTCTTGATTCACACTTTGAGTTGTCATCGACCTTAGTCTTGTTTTGAGATTCAACACAAAGTCTGTTTCCGGTTGTAATTAAGGATAGCACTGGGGTTTCAGCTAGTCTTACTTGACGCGTGTGATTATCGCTAGGTTTTTATATGTGTCTGCCATCTGTATGAGTAGATTGATAAATATAGATGCATTTGTTATAGGTTAGTCCTTTGGGTTTATCTGTGATGGATGTGTTTATATTGACTGATTGGTTCATGTAGATTTGCACTAGAGTACTAGCTAGTGTAGTAATCTTTATTATTCTTTATCGGCCAGTGCTGTTGATTGACATTAACATGTTGACAAAGGCCAATAAGTTTGGATTCATGCTTTAATCTTATTTTATCATGAGTAAGCCGATATAGCTTTGTCCTATCGGCTGGGCTATGATAATGTGTCATCGGCCTATCGGCCGATCGGCCGTTGTTTTCTGACATGGTTTACTTGTTTCTTGTTGATTGCAGATCAAATCAACTGGCACGCTCTACATAGAACTAGGCAAGTCATTTGGACCTGCACTGGAGTAAAGCAAACTTTCCAGGCCGCCGTGAAAACGTGGAACCCGTTTGGTCGCAAGGCGGGTCGAAATTCTGTGCCAACGCTATGTCAACTTTAAAATTATTTTTATTTTAAAACAGAGGTAGCTTTGATTAATTACTATCTTTCTGGCCGGCAGACCCGGGCCTGCATATTGCCGGTGTGGCGGTGCATGCCTTGCTTATCTTCTCTTGACGGTACGAATTCTGCCTGTGCCTTCACCGACTTTTTCTCAAACTAATACCATGGATAATTCGAGTCGAAAGGTTTCTCCAGAATTTTGTTTAATGAAGGATTTGTCCCTCATTTTTTTAAAAAAAAGTAGGAGGAGGATTTGTCCTAATTAAATTAAAGTAGCAAAATCTAGCTGAAAGAGTCCTCAGTCTCTTCAGCTGAAAGTTAATAGATTGCGTGATTCTTTAATTGGAAATGATAAATTTTTAATTGAAATCCTGAGAGAATCGTAAGTGGAGCCTCCGGAAGCCCGGAGTGGAGCGTGGATTTTCACTAATTTCCAGTTCCACTGAATCTGAACTGCTCGATCACTACAATGGAAAATCCGAATTGCGCACTCATCTTGATAATTTGATTATATGAGGTCCAACCACCAAATAGCAGTGAAAAATTAAGAGAGAAAACAATAAAGGCAAGACCAAATTAAACCAGATTATATATATACACACGCGCACCTGCCGCCAATGAGTGGAGATTGAAAGTAAAAAACAAGAAAGCCAATCGCTTCGACGATTTGCAGAATAGCTAGTGACCGAAGCTCTGGCTAGCACACGTCATATAATATTCAGTCGATCGTCAACCTCTAGTGTTACGCTTTCTGAACTCTGAAGAGGCAAAACTAAACGTACCCTGCCTGCATTTTAATTACACCATCCTAACCGGCCAAACCAACCGCTCGACGAACCTGTTCGTCGATTGGCTCCATCTGATACCTGCAAGGCCCCATCGAAAAGCATATGAAACTATGAATAGAGGAGAAAAAGGTTTAGCTGTGGTGGCAGCTCGATCCATCGAGGACAATCGATTTAATTTGGTTTAAGACCTGAAAAAATAGTTAAAGCAACGGGGTGTCGGGTCCCGATTTCTCCACCGGAGGGGGCTCCGACAGGGTGATCCCTTATCTCCCATGCTCTTTCTTCTTGTTATGGATATGCTCAATGCGATGATCCACAAGGCCTCTGACTCGAACGGTTTGGCTCGATTACTTCAATCTGCTGTTTGGCCAAGGACTTGCAGGTGGTGCAGAGCTCCTTCCCCAGCTCTATCTCTGAGTTTTCTTGCACCTACCTTAGCATCCCGCTGTCGGTCCGCAAGCTACCAAAAGTGGCCCTGCAACCTCTGGTGGACAAGGTCTCCACTGCCTGCCTCCTTGGAAGGGTCGGCTTTGGGCGGTCGCTCTGTGTTGGTCCAGTTTGTGCTCTTTTCTATTCCGGTCCATATGTCCATGGCGATCGGTCTATCGGGCTGAGTCGTCAAGGCTATCGATAAGAAACGCCATGCTTTCCTGTGGTCGAGTACGTACTCGGTTCAGGGAGGACGGTGCCTTGTGTCTTGGACGAACATCTACCGCCCAAAGGCCATCGGAGGTTTGGGTATTGTAGACTTGAGGACGGCTAGCTTAGCTCTACGCCGGCACTAGCTTTGGCTTCAGCGCTCTGGCCACCCCTACTGGGTTGACCTCAGGGCCCTCCACGAGCGAAGCGTCACTGACATGTTTGCGGCGTCCACCTTCCTTGTTCCAAGCGACGGTGTGTCGACTATCTTCTGGTCAGACTAGTGGATTGAGGGTCGCTTGGCCTATCAGACTTTCTTCCTAGGCCAACACTCATTTTCTTGCACTGATCTGCTTTGGTAGGCTAAAGGCCCTGTTAAATGCAAGCTTTTTCTTTGGCTTGCGTTCCAGCAGCGTTGTTGGACGGCTGATCTTCTACAAAAATGCGACATCGACAATCACTCGGCCTATCCTTTTTGCGCCCAAGAACTTAAAACGGCGAACCACATCCACCTTGACTGTGTGTTCGCACACTAGGTCTAGCACCATGTCCTATCCCCCCTGGTTGGCCTGGCCTCGCTCCTTCTCGTGACTACTCTCTTCAGGTCTAGTGGCTCTCTTCTAGGGCCTGCCTGTCAGAGCATCTTCGTAAGGACTTCGACTCTATAGTCCTCCTGGTATCATGGTAGTTGCGGAAGGAGCAGAACTCCAGGGTCTTCGATTCCTCGCTCTCGCCGGTGTCGATGGTTCAGGAGTTCATCCTGCAGGAAGGCCGTCTCTGGTCATCGGCAGGTGTCGCTTCGTTTGGGGGCCTGTTGGGAGCATAGTGGGGTTTTCTCCGTCACAAATCTCCCTTTATATAGGAGCAGCTTCTTTTTCGTAGTTCTAACTTAGCAGTTTTTTTTAGTTTTTTTTCCTTTTTTTTCATGTCCCCCGACATTGGTCTTTTTGGTCGTTGTGTTGTGTAACTTAAACTCTTCTTTTGTTTAGTATATCGACGTGTAATTTTTTTGCGCGTTCGTGAAAAAAAAGACGATGGCATATCATATCCAAAAAGTTCTTGGGTCTTTTAATCGCAAGGGTTTTTTAAGGCATGGACTAACTTTTGATCTCTTTGATTACCCTATTCGTTAAGAACCTATAGAATGAGAAGATCGTGACAAGGCACGTCATCAATCAATGACAAAAATGAAAAGTTACTTAGCTCGATCGGTAGATAGGAGAAGAGCAGACTAATTAAAGAGTTAATGCCCTTTTCCTTAATTGAAAACAAGAAACTAATGCTTGACTGCTGTCAGAGCAGTGTGTCTCCAGAGCCACCTTTATTTTTTTATTTTTTTTAGACCTACTGCGATTATCGTCTATCGAGTCTTGCAAGGCCACACGGAGATGAGCTTTTCATTTCATAAAAGTATTTTTCTCCGTTATTCTTGGCATTGGTCGAGGTCTTTTTTAGACCTACTGCGATTATCGCCTGTCGAGACTTGCAAGGCCACACGGAGATGAGCTTTTCATTTCACGTTTTACTAGATGATACCTTATAATACGTTTGCTACGAGAATTTATACATGAACATTAATTGTTAGATATAGATGATAAACTTTGTAATGATTGGCATCATGACGAATAACTTTAATCACTTTGTTAAATTTTGTAAATTGCAGTTCGATCTGTTCTCGAGCCCAAAGTGAACTTTTTTTATGGGGTGGCATTGGTAGAATACGCAGCAGAAATCTATAGAGGATGTATGCACGAACATGGAGACTCGGGCGTCCTAAGCTGTGCCTGTGGGCTTGGATGAACTGGGCACTTCGCGGTTTTTGGCCTGGTTAGCCAAGATCAATCAACACTTTATTGTAGACTGTTAGTCATTGTGTGTAACCATTAGTTTTATTATAAAAAGTATATAGTAAGTATTATTTGTTTTGTTATGACTTATTTTTATCACCCAAGGTATTTTAAGCATGTATATCATATTTCTCACATTTATATAAAATTTTGAATAAAATGAATAATCAAACGTGACATCATGTTCAAAAGACAATATATAGCACCATATATTTTAAAAATGGATGTAGTATTTGTTATCAGCGGCAATTACAATTTAATGATTTATTCAAGCGTATATACTGGACTGCTGGTCGATCATACCATATAGCTATAAACGATTTAATTTGATGAGCCGCTGTACCTAGCTAGTGCTTCCTTGACTAGGATTGGATTAATTAGTGCGAGCTGTATAACCATCTCAATGTTCCTTCTGAAAAGTTCATCACTAGAAATACATTCATGTTATGGTCAAGCATGCAGCAATAGTATAGGCTCATCATTGATGCCGGTTTCTATGCACATATGGGGCCGAGATATATATGCGCAGAACGGTGTCTTTCGGCCTTACAGCTATACAGCACATAACTAAAGTTGGCAGCAGGTGCATCCCTTCGTACACAACCGAAGTCTGCAGCTGCATGTATAAATTGTTCCCTATACTTTATAAATTTGCTTATTAATACTAATTTCACCGGTCACAAAGGAATATAATGCTGTTGTACAATGTCAATGCAAGTTAATTGTGTCATTGTTAGCTCAGGGTATATATATCGTTGACGAATGATATTTTATATTTAGCTACTTTAATTTGCAGTCTAATTTAAACTTTAGCACTGTCCTTTTAAGTTGGTTTCTTGAGAAATGTTTGTACGAGTACATACTCCACTGACCGTCGATCTTATTGATCTTATGGTACTTACAGCGCGGATCCGATCAATGTTATTAAAACTAAGCTTGTAGCTTTGTCAAGTAGATTTGTACTAGAAATAGAAAATCAAAGTGAAATCACTATTATTCCCTTCCGATGGTGTACGTTTCACAAGTATGCATGCGTCGAAATGAACTCATCTATCACTGTCCATCTGACAACACACAGTGCAGAAAGATTAGTCGATCTAAACTACACATGGTCCATCGTGGACAAAGCGAAGAACGGAAACACATTCATCAAGACGACGGAGAAACAAAAGGGGTAAACAAAATTAACCGGAAGATCGAACACTGGAACATGAATGCAGCACTGGACGATCGACGACCATACAAAAACCTCCTTTGTGTTCATGCAGACGAGGCGACCGATCGGTGTCGAGCGAGCTCACCGTCACGACTCACGAGACCGGCCTACGACTGAGATCAATGGTGCTGGGGATCTGGCCCTCCGGGGCTCAGGCGCTTGGACTCGTGCGCCGCCGCGCCGACGACGACGACCGCGCCGCCGCTCCTTCGCCCTGCGGCCTCGCCGGCCGCGGCGGGCACCTTCATGCCGGCCACGCCTGCGCGGCCGGCGACAACCGCCTCCTCCGGCGCCCGTTCTCTCAAAGCCCTGGCCGAGGCCGAGCGCACCATGGCAGAAAGCATCAAGATGACGCAGAAAGCGAACACGGCCAGGTAAGTACGTGCCGCCATGTACAGTGCCTCGCCTGCTGAGATGGCCTCTTTTTGGGAGGAAATTAATTGAAGCTGATGGATTCTAACTGGAGCTGCAGGTCAGCACTTGGGATTTGGGACAATGTTAGTTCATTCGATCTATAGAACTAGTAGCAACCAGAGATCGTTAGGTTAGTTGAAGGTGACGATGGGTTGTGTGTGGAGCTACAAATCTAGGCCTTCATCGTCTTATATAGACCTAGACGTAGAACCTTGTGGCGTCCACGTAAGATATGATGTGTGTAGCTAGTAACGGACATGATCTCTACAGTAGTTCGAGGGCAAGCTGACTAAGAAACCATGCAAATTAAGACAAAAGTATGTTAACTTTGCCACCTCTTCTATATGCTCAGCCACTAATTAATGAGAGAGAGAGAGAGAGAGGCTACAACGAATTGTCTTCTCGGTTTATTAGGGGCGGCAGCAAAATTAAGTGTATTCCGACTATGATTAGCTATACGCAGGGCAGGCATAAAGCTAATATATCCGCGTGCTTTTAGGTAAGCACGTATATATGGATCGATAAGTATGATCTAGCAGAGCAAACCCCAACGGTTAGAGTGGATAAACACTCACGCCGACGATAAGTAGCTATAGTTTTGGGGAGCAGGTATATATTTGACGTCATACTTTTAATAATAATCATTAAATCATTGTACATTGTTCAATAACACACTTTTACATTGCATTGTGTTTTTCTTCTAATACACAATGTATAAGAGAAACATGATTTAAAATATTTTTTTCTCAAACCTGTAGTTTATTTAGCTATCGTTCTAGCATAGGCATCCACTACTACAGAAAGTCACAAAGAAGTCGATGCCAGGATAACTAAAACCGATACCTATAGTGCTTTTTTCGCTCATACACACGCCCGCGGAACACCATCTGATAGAACCGACACCTTTGCGAAGAGATAGGTGCCGATTTTTAATAGGAACCGACGTCTATAACTCCTACCAGAGAAAGGTATCAGTTCCTACTTAAGACCGGCAACTATATGTGGGATAAAAGTGCCGGTTTTATAAAAAACCGATGCTCTTCGATGGAGCCAAGCCGAGCACGTGGAGCATGGGAGAAGAGTCGTCTTTATCTTGAGGTCTTTACCTGTATGCCATTAAAAAAGATGATGTCTGCATCTATGCCACTAAAAAGTTTGAGCCTCCCTCTATGCCATCGTCGAACTTTATCGCGCCCTAGAAACCATTCCGTCCGTTTTTACTCCTAACGGTGGGTAACAACGTAGCAAAATGACCTAGTTGCCCTTAGGGTTGAGTGGCCATTTTTGACGCCAAAGGTGAGGCTGTTTGGCACCAAATTGCCCCTAGCCCTTCTATATATATTTCTTCCCACTCCATCTCCATCTCATTCACCTCTCCTCTTCTCACCTGTCATCTTCTGCAGCCATGTTCCAAGCATCCTCCAGCTATGGTGGTAGGGTGAAGCGGGTGCTTTGCCCCAACTGCCATGTGCTTGCAAACCGGTTCATCTCGATAACAAAAAAGAACAACAAGCGTGCCTTTCACAAGTGCCCTTATTTTGCAGTTTGTGTTTTATTCTCTACTCACTTCATTGCTTTGGGTTTTTTTTGTTGTTTGCTCACAATGTGATGATGGTTTGGCTTTCAGATTGGAGGCTGTCAGTATTATCAGTGGGAGGATGAAATGCTAGACATTGGAGTGCAGACACCTCATGCCCCTGCTGCAATTCATGCTGTTCCTCTACAGGCAGTGGCAGCACCAGCAAGTTTCCCTAGTGCACCTCCACTGGCTATCATGCAGGAAGCTTCTGGGGCTGCTGGAGTTGTAAGCAATGCATAAGTGGACAATAGGGTGATGCAGCAGCTTAAGTGGCTTCAAAAGATGGTCTATGTTTGCATTTTTCTTGCTATGTATGCTATTTTCAAGAAGTAGGTGGTTGTGTGTGTGAGTAGTGATGGATAAATGGATGTATGCTTGAATGGATGGATGAATGAATGATGAATGAAGTTGCAATGTGTTGGCGTAGAATTTAGACCCGCCTCGCAACAAAACGGGTTCCACGTTTCCACGGCGGCCTGGGAGGTCTGCTTAGCTCCAGTGCAGGTCCAATGGCTTGCCTAGGTGCGTGCAGGGCGTGCCAGTTGATTTGATCTGCAATCAACAAGAATAAACAAGTAAACCATGTGAGAAATGATGGCCGATCGGCCGATAGGCCGATGCTGCATCATGGAGGCCTGGCCGATAGGGCAAAGCTATATTGGCTTACTTGAAATAATAATATGATGTAACTGATAAAACAGATCTAATCCCATCGGCCCATGTTAATATGTTTATAGTAAATTACTGGAATCGGCCGATGAGGGTTGCATAAAGATAAATACACTAGCTAATACTCTAGTACGAACTTATACAAGTCAATCGGCCAATATAAATATACCAATCACAGAGAGAGATCCTAAGAATACCCTGTAACCGATATGCTTATATTCACCAATCCGCCTGTATAGGTGGCAAACACATGCAAGAACATAGCGGATCACATGCATTAGGTAAGACCGGCTAAAACCCCGGTGCTATCCTTAATTACGATCGGAAAACAGGCTTTGGGTTAAACCTCAAAACACGACTAAGGTCGATAGCAACTCAGAGTGTAGATCGAGAGTTAACACAAAGAAAATCAAGTCGTCAATCGCTTTTGGGGATGGTAAATGCCTTAGATAATCTAAACGAGCAAGCTAATTCGATCATCGTCGGCAATAAACCCTGAAACGAGTTAGCCGCTGGCGAGATAGAATTAGAAAACCGCATCAAGATTAGCTAACACACGATAAACGACGATCACATCGCCAGGGCTTAACGTGCCTAAAGCGACACGCTAGCCTCGACGATGTAGATCGTCGGGTACGAGTTCTTACCTCTGCTCTGGGGAAGCAAGAACTCGTCGGGAGTTAACCTCTTGTGAGGGTTGGCGATGCGCCGAAGGTAGATTAAACTTGGTTGATTGTGTGATTGATTGAGAGAGTTTCTATGTACAAACTACTGGGATATTTATTCCCGAGATTACAACACGGTCCGTGTAGGACACGATCTTATCTCTAATTAACAAACAAGTCTTTGCGGCAGACTCTTGCCAAAAATTAGATCTAAACCTACTTGATTTACAAGATACAATTGCCTAAAACCGAGCCTTATCTCTATTTGGCAACCACCTTGAAGTTTATCTCGAGCCCAAACCAAGCCCACGCTGACTCTGTCAATTTCCAGCCTCTATCGGCCGATGACCATATTGAATCCGTATCGGCCGATACGCTCTTCCTGGTAACGCCTCTCCCAGTCCGATACGCCTACCGAGTCCGATACAAGACCTGGTCTGACTCCAATCCAGCCCTTCTCTCCGCGTCGGTTTCTTCTCCCTTCTCCGAGCCGATTACGAAAATCTTCTGTTAACACATGCCCCCCAATTCCGCTTCATTATATAATGTGGCGGAATTAGCTCCGAAGAACCCATTGACTTCTTTGCTAGGGTTCGTCTGAAAACCGCGCAGATCCAGGCTCATAACTTCTCGCCGCCGATTTCCTTGCGCAATTCCTCGTCCATCCCTTTGCACCTCGCAATTCCGGCGACTCCTCGGCGTCTCCCTGGTACCGACCCCTCCAACAGCGACCTCCTCGACAGCAACAATGGCTTCCGCACCGTTCTACGCTTCCGAGATCCCCGTGGTGAGTCAATCATTTATGAATCCACATTTTCACTTTCTCGCCGATTTCTTCAAACTAGGGTTTCTGCTTTTTGCCCCCCGGGTCATTACCTTATATCACCACTCATATGCCGTAGGTCTTCAAAGATCAAATCTTAATCCCCACCAACGACAAATCCCACCGGTTCCTTCTAGGCCTCATGGGCAACTGCGACTCGACCTGGCTGATAAACGCAGAGACCAACAGAGTTCCTTTCAAACAAGCCAAACCCAATGTTTCTTCTTGGAAGCACACCTTCAGATCCTGGCCGTCAAAGCTCAATGGCTACAGAACCTGGCACAAGAGGATTGCTGCGACCAAGCAGGTTCACTGAGACGAAATAGGAATCGGCCAATGCATTACTTTGTCCCTGGCCGATACCAAGAAAAATGAACCACTTATGTCGGCAGCCACCTATTTCTGGTCTAGCACCTTGAACACTTTCCTGTTCCGGCAAGGTCCGATGACCCCAACGCTGATTGACGTCAAGCTGCTGACAGGATTAAACATCCAATCTGAGATCAAACCCTTCAGTCTCCTGACAAACAGCAACCATAAGTTGAAAACCAAGAAGATCGAAGGCTGGTCTGGGTACATTTCTGCGCACATGGAACAAGGATCAGTCTCAGAGAGGGAACACGTGGTCTTCCTGACACTATGGTTGGAAAGATTTGTTTTCTGTGGATCAACCTGCGGTCCCACTACAAATTGTCAACATTTGGCTCAAGCTGTGGTTGATAAGAAACAAATCCCCCTTGGCCGATATCCCCTGGGAGCTGTCTATCGGCTACTTCATATTGCCACTCAAGATCTGATGCTGAAGCAAACTGTGGCTCATGGAGGACCATGGTGGTTTATCCAACTTTGGTTAACTATCCACACCAACACCATAGTCGATCGGCCTTCACTATCGGACTCCTGCTTCCCCTCAAAGTACGCCAATCACGAAGATCCCAGAACCAAAAGATGCATGTCTTTTGGAGAAGCGGCCTCTGTCTATCCTGGAACAGATCAATCGGCCGAAGACATGTCCACATGGTTCATCCAATTCTACACCGGCCCCCCATCAATTAAGATGGACATGTTCATCTACACCTCAGACTAGGGTTTTGAATTCCCTGACGATCTCCACTTGGACCTGGTGAATGACGACATGGAGTCACGGGAATCATTTATGATCAGCATCACCCCATGCCTGCTCCCAGTAGGCATATTCCAAGGAAGAAGCACCAGCCTGTCCTATGAATTCTACAATCCCATGGTGGTTGCTAGACAGTGCGGGCTTGGACAACTTCCCATCAATTTATATTTCCATAAACTCTTAGAGAGCAGAGGCACGGTTTCATCAACGCTGGTCATGAGCAAAGCACTAGAGATTGAAGTCCCAAATCTGGGTGACTGTGACCGATTGCATCTGAGCGCCTTCATCCATATCAGCTTTCAGGCATGGTGGCAAGAATGGGCTGCTCATATCTTCCATCAATCGGTCAGATTTCACTTAACAGAGCTCATCCAAGATATCAGCCCTCAAGTCCTCGATGGTCCGATTCCATCTGTAAGCAACAGTGGACAAAAGATATCATACGCAATGGTCTTGGCTCCATCGGGTAACTCTGTCATGGAATCGACTATCGGCCTTACTGCCCCAAAGGTCTCATCACTGCTCCAGGGGCCGATAGCCAAAGAAGCCACCAAAAGGAAGGCACCAACAAGGGACAAGACCCACAAACCTGTGAAAAAGTCCAAGGCTACCGACCAGGCCGATCCTGTAGAACTGGACCCCTCCGTAGAAGAATTCCTCGATGAACAAGTAATGGAGGAGGAGGTCGATGTAGCTGCTGCCGATATAGCTGAAGAAGAAAATCCATCAGCTGAAACCGCTAAAGAACCATCGGCCAAGACCACTACAATCCCATCGGCCGATGACCAAGTCATTGCCGCCCAACCAAGAAAAACCAGACATGCAGTCCGCAAGGTTAGCGCATTTCCTTTACTGAATCTACGCAATCCCCTTCTGTTGGTATGCTATAATTTGATATCCCTTTCAGGCTGCCGCGTCATCTGTGCTCAAGGAAAGAACTCAATCGGCCCCTTTAAGAACTAAGAAAACAACCTTGCAAAGGTGTGAACAAACCAAGGCCCGATTAAGAACTCCTTCTCCTTCTCCACCACCCTCTCCGATTGCTTCGGTAAGAGTTGATCTTTTTTGTTTTATTCTTTTAATGATAGAGATCTGATCGTCCTTGCTCATCCCTCTTCAGCCGCGTGCTCCATCTCCCGCACCACATCGGCCCACGCCTTCACCCACCATTTCAAGACAGCAAAAGGGGGCCGATGCAAGCACAGCCGATGCTCCAACACAGGTAAACCAGATCACTTCAAATCCCTTGCCGATTTTTATTTGACCGAGCTAACCCTGCCCCATCTTGTTGTTCGCATAACTTAGCCGATATGTTCTCTTTTGACATCGGCCAATTTCTTGATGACGAGGACCAAGAGCCACCTGTCACGGCCAAGGCGTCAATCTCTGACGATCTGAAGAACCGGCTGTCCGATGTCGTCAAGCAGCTGGAGTCGTCATTGGAGTACTTGGTGGAGGACTGCAATCCCATCAGGAGCAGAGTACAAGAAATTGAAGATCAATTGCCTGAAAACCTGATGGAAATCCTAACACCGGCCATCTTCTTGGAACAATATCGCTTCAAGCTTCAGAAGGCTAAAGAAAAAATCGCGGAGAGGCAGGAACGTGAGAGCTTGGAATCGGCCTTAACCGCCAGCAAAGCTCAAGTCAATTCTGATAAGACCAAGCTAGACGAGCTGGCCGTTGAGCCGATTGTCTTGAACAACAGACTCGAAGAACTTCACCGCCTCGAAGCAGATCTCGTGTCCAAGCTGGAAGCAACTCGCAAAGAAATCCAAGAAGTCAAGGCTGGGATAGCTGCATCGCCAAAGGCCATAGAGGACCAGACGACGAAACTGAAGGCATCGGCCAAGTACTTGGCAACCCTGAGCAAATCCTTAAAACCGATTCTAGGGTCGATGGCCGATGACGCCCAAGCCATAGAAGACATTGATCAAATCTGTCGTAGGGCCATTGCAGCTATTGAAAACTTCATAGGGTGATGTAATATATTTTGTGTCCTTCTTGTAAACTAATAACCTTTTGCTTTGACTAACATAAATCTCATCGGCCAATCAGCCGAATCTGATCTGAACAAATCTGAAGAAATCCAAACTCAGGTAAATCATATATTGCATCGGCCAATCAGCCGAACTTAACGTGAACAGACCTGAAATAGCCCAAGCTTGAAAAAGTTTTTTAAAGTCCATAAACTTGAACCAATCTTGATAAACTTGAAGAATTTTGTGATTTTATGCCTGTATATATAGATGCCCCCCAAATTTTGGAAGATGAGGACTTATGTTGTAAAATTTGAACTAAGGGCGATAATGCATATTGGCCTTCTAAAGACGATGTATACCACATCGGCTATTATCATAAATCGGCTGGAAGGCCGATCATGAGTCGATCCATACGCTTGGATAATATTTCTTTAAGTATTTGCCGTTAAGAGCTCTGCCATAAACTTCTCCATCTAATCCTCTGAGTAGATAAGCATTACGGGGAACACATCGATGAATCTGAAAAGGACCTTCCCAATTAGGTGACCACTTGCCGAATTTATTATCTCTAGAACCAATCGACATTATTAATTTCCAAACAAGATCCCCTTCTTCAAACGACTTGGCAACAACTTTTTTATTATAATGACGAGCAACTCGATCTTTATCGTGCTTTATTTTCTCCAATGCCCGCAATCGGACATGTGCCAAGTCATCCAGCTAATCGACCATAAGATTATGGTACTCATCGGCTGTCAAGTCGTTTTGCAAGGCAATCCTCCTTGAGCCGATGGTGGTCTCCCATGGCAGCACAGCTTCATGCCCATAAACCAGCTGATAAGGTGGCACTTGAGTTGCACCATGACAAGCCATCCGATACGCCCAATGGGAATTGGCCAGCGTAGTATGCCACCGTCTCGGCTGTTCATCAATTTTTCTCTTGATTAACTTGATTAAAGTCTTGTTGGAAGCTTCTGCCTGCCATTAGCTTGCGCATAATATGGAGAAGAATTCAACAGCTTAATGCCCCTACTATCGGCAAATTCAACAAACTCATCGGACACGAAGATTGATTCCTGATCTGTAATCAATGTCTGTGGTAGTCCAAACCGATATGTTATATGCTCTTTGACAAATTGAATTGCATCCTTGGAATCAACCTTTTTAAGGGGAACGGCCTCAACCCACTTTGTGAAGTAATCTGTAGCCACTAGTATATATTTGTGTCCCTTGCTTGACGACGGGTTTATCTAGCCGATCATATCTATTCCCCATCCACGAAACGGCCACGGCTTTATGATTGGATGCATAGCCGATGCCGGTGCTCCCTGAATTGCTCCAAATTTCTGACAATCTTGATATCCTTTATAATACCTGAAACAATCCTCTAGCATTGTCGGCCAAAAATATCCAACGCGCTTTAAAAGCCATCTCATTTTATGGGCCGATTAATGTGTCCCACAAATCCCTTCATGGACCTCGCTCATAACAACTTTGGCTTCTTCGAGACTCAAGCATTTGAGCAAGACACCATCAATCGTCCAATAAGACATAATGTAAAACTTTATACTTCATTCTTCGTGACGCCGATTGAGAAGGGTTTCTCAAATACTCGATGATATCAAACCTCCAGTCATCGGCATCCACGGTAGCAATTTGAATCTGAACATCTTTAGCCATCGGCTTGTATCCTGATGCCCCCTGAGCTAAGTCATTAGCCTCGAAGTTCTGCTTCCTGGGAATATGCCTCATCGTCACAATCTTGAAAGCTTGTAACAACTCCTTGCACTCCTCATTGTAAACCCTGAGAATATCATTCTTGCATTCATACTCCCCAGAAAGTTGATTAATGACCAACTGTGAATCACCAATGATCTCTACGGAATCGGCCTCAACCTCTTGTAATAACTGCAAACCTTTGAGAACAGCCTCATACTCTGCTTGATTATTGGTATAATAAGGCTTGATAGTAAAGGCAAACTCGAAGCTTGCCCCCCGAGGGGATATGATGACTAGGCCGATACCGCATCCATGTCTGCAAACAGACCCATCAAAATACAATGTCCATGACACAATATCTGAATATGCAATTGAATCGTCTCTATGCTGAACAATAAAATCGGCCAGGGCTTGTCCCTTGATCGCTTTGGCCGATTCATACCGTAAGTCGAACTCTGTTAAGGCAAAAATCCACTTCCCAATTCTTCCTTTCAACACGGGGGCCGATAACATGTATTTCATCACATCGGCCTTACTTACCACAATGCACTCATTGGAAAGTAAATAATGCCTCAATTTAGTACATGAAAAATATAAGCACAAACACAGTTTCTCCACTGGCGTGTACCTTGTTTCGGCATCCAGCAACCTCCTGCTGAGATAGAAAATAACCCGCTCTTTGCCATCAATATCCTGAACCAAAACTGAGCCGATAGACTTCTCATCGGCCGATAGGTACAGCCTGAACGGAACTCCCTTCTGTGGAGGAATTAGAATTGGTGGGGAGCTCAAATATTTTTTGATGTCGTCCAGCGCCTTTTGCTGCTTGTCACCCCATGTAAACTCTTGATCGTCTTTTATCTTCAATAACGGAGTGAACGGCTCTATTCTTCCTGACAGGTTCGATATAAAGCGCCGGACAAAATTGATCTTGTCGAGCAGAGATTGTAACTTGGTCTTGTTCGTCGGAGACTTGATCTTCTTTATAGCGTCGATATTCTTCTGTGTAATCTCGATTCCTCTTTCGTGGACCAAGAAACCCAAAAACTGACCGGCCGATACGCCAAAGGCACACTTGTTAGGGTTCATTTTGAGACCATACTTCTTTGCTCTTTCAAGTACCTTGCGTAAATCGGCCAAGTGCATATCATACTCTCTTGACTTTACGATGACATCATCGATGTACACTTCAATCAAAGAGCCAATAAGATCATGAAAAATATAATTCATGGCCCTCTGATAAGTAGCCCCAGTGTTTTTTAAGCCGAAGGTCATAACAACCCACTCGTACAGGCCGATTGCCCCCGGACACCGGAAGGCTGTCTTGTGGATATCTTCCTCGGCCATGAAAATCTAGTTGTAGCCTGCGTTCCCATCCATGAAGCTGATAACCTTGTGTCCAGACGCAGCATCAACTAGCAAATCGGCCAACGGCATAGGGTACTCGTCCTTTGGTGTTGCTTTGTTTAGATCTCTTCATCACTGGAACTATGTTGGAGACCCACTCCGCGTATCGGCAGGGTCTGATAAAGTTGGCATCGAAAGTACTCAATTCCCCATTGTTGTTGTTTTTCTCCTCTTGGCTTGAGTTCAGGAAGAAGTTGAAGGTTGGAGTTTCGTCCCTAAACCCAAACTACTGCCGGTGGATTTGGTGTCCTAGCTTCGCTAAGTTTCACTGCTGCTGACTCTGATTGGAGGTTGCAACTCAGGGATTACCCGAAGCTGCAACGTAAAGGTATATTGTATTTATCTAAATCTTGCGTTGATTCATCATGTTACCGCTGGTACCAGCATCATTATCCTGGGACTGGTACCTGTTTTGCGGTTCCGTGGGAAAGCGGTTCGCCGTTCTCCTGCGGCACGCCCTCCTCGGTGCCATTTGTATAGTGGCGCAGGGGCGGGGTGTGACAGTTGTGTACGGCATTAAGTTTACCGCCGCGCCGCCATCGACCAGCATCTTCGTCATCGGCCGCCCATTAACGAACCCTTTGATGTACAACGGCCGGAGGTGCCTGTAGCTGGCATCGACTGGCTTGTCGAACACGGCTTGATCAGGTGACAACTGTAGTTTAGCCGAGGACTGCTCGTCGTCGGCTACCGCTTCATCGGCCGTCTGCACGCTGTACTCCGCTGGCAATATGAAAACCATATTAACAGAGGCCGATGCTACGCCTTTACCTTTTGCGGACGCAGGAGCTTGAGCTGATTTGGAGGTGCCCTCGTCGGCCTTGGCCACCGCTAATTTTATTCTCCACTCCTTCTTGGTCTTGGCCGGCCGATGGGCTATTGTCGCCTGTTGCTCTTGGATCTGCTCCTTCCTCCTTAGCCTCTGAACCCGCCGTTTTTGTGTCTTGCTAAACACGTCGCTTGGGCACCACTGGGGGTTCTGGACTTGCTCATCGCCCTCGGTCTGATGATCATGGTGCATCGGCCCTAGCCTCTCGTGTACAGACTTTCTCTGCTTGCTTGGCCGATGCACTTGCTTGCTCGAGCTGCCCTGATAGGAGTCTTCTACATCATTACATGCAGGGCACTCTTGGATGGATGGCAACCTCATTCCTTCATTCCAGCAAAAACGGAAAAATTCGCACTCCCAATGAGGGTCATAGGAGTTGTCTTGATCGGCGTAATCCTGTGCTTGTTCCTCCCGCCTTCGCTGATATTTTCTAATCAGGCCCTCGGAGGTCTGATGAGGTCGCTTGCCGGTCCGATGGCCATCGCCGTCGGCCCTGTCCGCCCGCACCATGTTGACTGGGAACGGGTGTCCTTCTATCTTCATCGGCCGCTTGGCATCATCGATCTTAATCCTACCTTGCTCGATGGCCGATTGTATCTGTTGTCGAAAGATTTTGCATTCATTGGTATGATGGGAATATGTGTTGTGCCATTTGCAATACCTTCTCTTCTTGATTTCTTCGGCCGATGGCAGTACATGACCCACTGACAGCTGGATCTGCTTCTCTTGCAGGAGTAGGTCAAATATTTTGTCGGCCTTGTTGATGTCGAAGTCGTATTTATCCTCTTTGTCGCCCTTCTTGGCCCACTGGCATGCTGTCGGCTTCTTTATCCGGGCCCACTCGGCCAGGTCGACATCGGCGTCTTCTTCATCATCTTCGTCGGAGGCGTACTGATAGACTGTATTGATTTTCTTTGCGAACTTCTTTGCCTCCTAGAATCGTTGCTCGTGGGCCGATACTCGTTGGGCTAGCTGTGCTAGGCTGTCGAATTCCTGAGAGGAGAACCTCTCTCGTATCTGCCCCAGTAATCCTTGAAACGCCAAGTTGGCGAGCTATGAATCGGTCAAACTGAGGCTGTAACACCTATTCCTTTTGTCCCTAAATCTTTGAATGTACTCTGGGACCGATTCATCAACCCGTTGCTTGATGGCAGTAAGATAAGACAGTTTCATCTCTTGCACGCCGTTATAAAAGTATCTGTGAAACTGCTTTTCTAGATCTATCCATCCTCTGATGGAATTGCAGGGTAAAGATGAAAACCATGTAAATGCTGACCCTGACAAAGACAGAGGGAAAAACCTCACCCTCAACGCCTCTATGGCCGATGCCTCCCCACACTGTGCTAGGAATCGGCTCACGTGCTCGTATGTAGAGACGTTGTCTTGCCCTGAAAACTTGGAGAAGTCCAGAATTTTGTATCGGCCTGGCAATGGCACTCTGTCGAACTCCTCGGGGTACGGGTGCCAATACACCGTAGAACTCTCCTTGGGCTTCAAACCGAACTGATCTCGCATCACCTCGGCTATCATGTCGGCCCAGTATCCTGCGGGCCGATGCGGGAGGTCTTGCTGGTAAGATTGCTGCAGGCCCTCTGCTTGATATTGCCTGGGGGAGTACGGTTGGTAGTAGTGATTCAGGCTCTGTGCGTCGTACTGCCCTGCGGTGTACTGCTGGTAGCCTTGCGGCGCGTTGTACGCAGCTAGTTGCGGAGGGTTGCCAGACATGGGGATCTGAGGTTGTTCGGCCGATGGCAGGTTGAGTGGAACTTGCTGCATCGGCTCGATCACTGGTTGTTTCCCCTTTGTCCATTGTGCATACTGTTCCTCCGGGATGTGCTGAGGGCTTCCTCCCGTTTGCCTGGTGAGGACCTGCGGCAAGGTTGATGTCGGTTGCGCCGATGGAGGTGGCATCGGCGCCGTCGGCTGTGGAGCCTTGCTCAGGTCGTTCCTCAAGGTCCGATAAGCAGGGAACTTATTTTCTGGCAAGAAAATCGGCCCTTGAGGCTTGTACTGGTGAATTGAACCATCTAGGATCGACTTGACCATATTGGTGTTGGCGCAGAATTTCGACCCGTCCAGCAACCAAACGGGTTCCGCGTTACCACGGCGGCCTGGGAGATCTGCTTAGCTCCAGTGCAGGTCCAAATGGCTTGCCTAGTCGTAAGTAGAGCGTGCCAGTTGATTTGATCTGCAATCAACAAGAAACAAGCGAACCAAGTCAGAAAACAATGGCCGATCGGTCGATAGACCGATGACACATTGTCATAGCCCGGCCGATAGGGCAAAGCTGTATCGGCTCGCTTAAAAAATAAGTATGACATGATTCTAATCTGATCGGCCCTCGTTGATACATAAATCTTAACTAATAATATCGGCCGATAAGGGTGATAAAGATAACTACACCAGCTAGTACTCTAGTGCAACCTTATACGAGCCAATCGGCCAATATAAACACATCAACCATAAAGAGATCTTAAGATTACTTCATGATCAACACATTTATACTTATTGATCCGCACATATAAGTGGCAAACATATGCAATTAATATAAAGCAATCACATATGTTAGGTAAGACCGGCTAAAACCCCGGTACTATCCTTAATTACAATCGAAAACAGGCTTTGTGTTAGATCTCAAAACAGGACTAAGGTCGATAACAACTCAAAGTGTGAATTGAGACTTAGCGCAAAGAGAATCAAGTCGTCGATTGCTTTTGGGGATGACAGATGCATTGAATAATCTAGCCAAGCATGCAAATTAAACCATCGTCGGCAGTAAACCCTAAAGCGAGTAAACCACTGGCAAGGCTTAATCAAGACACCCGTCCAAATTATCCAAGACATGATAATCGACGATCACATCATCGAGGCTTAACGTGTCTAAAGCGACACGCTAGCCCCGACGATGCAGATCGTCGGGAACGAGTTCTTACCTCTGCTCCGAAGAAGCAAGAACTCGCTGAAGAAGACCTCTTGCGAGGGTTGGCGATGCGCCGAAAGTAGATTGAACTGGTTTTTGTTGTGATTGATTCGAGAGAGACTACATGTACAAACTATCGGGATATTTATACCCGAGGTTACAACAGAACCCTTGTAGGGCACGATCTTATCTACAACTAACAAACAAGTCTTTGCGACAGACTCTAGCCACAGATTAGATCTAAACTACCTAATCTACAAGATACAATTGCCTAAAACCGAGCTTTTATCTCTATTTGGCAACTTCCTTGAAGCTTACTTCGAGCCCAGACCAAGCCCACGTTGATACTGTCAACTCACAACCCGTATCGGCCCATGACCAAACCAAATCCGTATCGGCCGATATGCCCTTCATAGCAACACTCCCCAAGTCCGATACGGTTACTAAGTCCGATACGAAGCCTGGTCCGACTCCAACTCAACCCTTCCTCTCTGCTTCGGTTTCCTCTTTCCTTTCCAAGTCGATTACCAAAATCCGTCGTTAACAATTGGTCAACGTATTCACCAGGATCCCCGACTGGTTGACTAGCGCAGAATGAACTGCGGAGTCGATTCTGTCTTGCAATGTCGACGCAGCGTTTTCTTCGGTCTTGACGGCGTGGTCGTGTGCCGTCGCCGACGTGCTGGCTCCATCTCCAGGGCTCGACATTACCACCTTAGATTTTTGGATAAGGGTGCCTTGCCGAGTCCTAGAGTATGTCTGCAGGTACATGTTTTGGAACTGCTCGACCAGCTTTTCCATCTCGGCTTTCTGCTCTTCATTGAGCTGGTCGACGGTCACGGAGACGACGTTCTCCTCGGAGATCTCAACCTGCTTTGACATCTTGCAGTGGTCTTCTTGTTGTTGCGAAGCTTGCGTTCTTCTGGTCACAACGGGCGTGCCAAAAGCGTGTTGGCGTAGAATTTAGACCCGCCTCGCTACAAAACGGGTTTCACGTTTCCACGGCGGCCTGGGAGGTCTGCTTAGCTCCAGTGCAGGTCCAATGGCTTGCCTAGGTGCGTGCAGGACGTGCCAGTTGATTTGATCTGCAATCAACAAGAATAAACAAGTAAACCATGCGAGAAACAATGGCCGATCGGCCGATAGACCGATGCTGCATCATGGAGGCCTGGCCGATAGGGCAAAGCTATATCGGCTTACTTGAAGTAATAATATGATGTAACTGATAAAACAGATCTAATCCCATCGGCCCATGTTAATATGTTTATAGTAAATTACTGGAATCGGCCGATGAGGGTTGCATAAAGATAAATACACTAGCTAATACTCTAGTGCAAACTTATACAAGTCAATCGGCCCATATAAATATACCAATCACAGAGAAAGATCCTAAGAATACCCTGTAACCAATATGCTTATATTCACCAATCCGCCTGTATAGGTGGCAAACACATGCAAGAACATAGCGGATCACATGCATTAGGTAAGACCGGCTGAAACCCCGGTGCTATCCTTAATTACGATCGGAAAACAAGTTTTGGGTTAAACCTTGAAACACGACTAAGGTCGATAGCAACTCAGAGTGTAGATCGAGAGTTAACACAAAGAAAATCAAGTCGTCAATCGCTTTTGGGGATGGTAAATGCCTTAGATAATCTAAACGAGCAAGCTAATTCGATCATCATCGGCAATAAACCCTGAAACGAGTTAGCCGCTGGCGAGATAGAATTAGAAAACCGCATCAAGATTAGCTAACACACGATAAACGACAATCACATCGCCAGGGCTTAACGTGCCTAAAGCGACACGCTAGCCCCAACGATGTAGATCGTTGGGTACGAGTTCTTACCTCTGCTCTGGGGAAGCAAGAACTCGTCGGGAGTTAACCTCTTGTGAGGGTTGGCGATGCGCCGAAGGTAGATTAAACTTGGTTGATTGTGTGATTGATTGAGAGAGTTTCTATGTACAAACTACCGGGATATTTATACCCGAGATTACAACACGGTCCGTGTAGGACACGATCTTATCTCTAATTAACAAACAAGTCTTTGCGGCAGACTCTTGCCAAAAATTAGATCTAAACCTACTTGATTTACAAGATACAATTGCCTAAAACCGAGCCTTATCTCTATTTGGCAACCACCTTGAAGTTTATCTCGAGCCCAGACCAAGTCCACGCTGACTCTGTCAATTTTCAGCCTCTATCGGCCGATGACCATATTGAATCTGTATCGGCCGATACGCTCTTCCTGGTAACGCCTCTCCCAATCCGATACGCCTACCGAGTCCGATATAAGAACTGGTCTGACTCCAATCCAGCCCTTCTCTCCGCGTCGGTTTCTTCTCCCTTCTCTGAGCCGATTACGAAAATCTGCTGTTAACACAATGATAGTGTAATTGTCCAGAATGTAACAAAACGTCATAACCACATGGCAGAAGCACTTATCAACTTAGCATTCTACTTTACTGGTTTGCATTGTTATAGACCAAAAGAACCACATGGCAGTTGTTTTTCATCATCATAAAAACAAAAGAACAGTTGCCACAGACCAAAAGAACAAACACCTTTTACTGCAGCTGGAGCTTCTTGCTCCTGGTATTTCTAGCAGGGTTGTCTGGGCTTGATGGAGTGGCTGCAACTTGCCTCTTTCTTGGGGTAAGTTTCCTTTTGGTGCACAGCTTCTTTCTGGGTGAACTGTGGGGCAGCACAACCTGCAATGGCTGAGTGTCGTCCTGAATGGTGTCATCAGGGCAAGGTGGCACAGATTCAGGAGGGTAAGGTGGGACAGCTTCATCAGGGCAAGGTGGCACAACTTCATCAGGGCAAGGTGGCACAGATTCATCAGGGCAAGGTGGCACAAATTGTAGTGGAACTGGATCATTGGATCCAGTTGCAGACCTTGTGCTACGAAAAACATGATGCATTAGGTGCCATGGATGAATTTTTTTTGATTATTTGAAGACATGTGGCAAAAAAACAAACCTGTTGGACACACTATTGGCAACACTGAATTGTTCTAAGGTTGTAGTAGTAGATGCCCCCTTTTTCTTGTTGTTGGCACCAAATGAAGAAGACTTCTTCCTTTTATTGTGGGTTGCATTGGCCACTGCTTCATTGGCTGGGAAGACCATCTGGGAGGGATTAGCCAATACTATACTGGTCTCTGTGTTACATGGTACAGATTTCTTCAGCCTCTTCTTTGGTAGACCCCTACATAGCAAGAAATGATTTAGTTAACAAAGTTTCTGAACATTGTATGCAAACTAAGTTAGGAGGGAGGTATACCTTTGTGCCTCCATTGCAGCTATATCTTCTGGGTTGCCATTCTTGCATGTATACCAGTGATGGCCTAACTGATGGCAGATGGGGCACTCATGTTTTTTTGCTGATTTTTTCTGGCTACTGCTTCCTCCCTCAAGTGGTGACTTTGTCCTATTCTTGTGCCTGTCTCCAGCTGTGGACTTAAGAAAGGGAGGGTGCATGAAGAAGTCATGAGTAGCCTTGGGCCACATGCTCTTGTCTGGTATGCAAGGGATGGAACCCTCATATGCAGCTCTGAACCTGTTCACAGAGAAGTAGTCATCCACATGGTCCTCCAGATTTTCACCAGGAATGGATGTAATGTAGGCTATTGCATGCTTGCATGGGATGCTTGAGCCCTGCCAAACCCTACAAGTGCAGGTTCTATCTTTTAGGCTGACCACAAACCTGTACTCAGAGCCATTTGTGTCTTTTGCACACAGTTCTGCCACACCATCTGGAGAAGTTGTGATCATCTCAATATCCAAGTTGTAGCTATCTTCCTTAAGCTTCTACAGGATGTGAGGAAGAATTTTTCCAGTGAACTTCATTGCTACCTTCTTCCTTTGGTTCCATTTGATCAAGATTTTCTGCCTTATAGTGTCCAGCAAGTCATCCAAGTGCTTTCCCTTCTCTTGCTTGATCCAGCTATTAAATGACTCTGCCAGATTGTTAGTGACATAATCTACTTTTGATGCAGTCCTGTACTGACTCCTGGTCCACAGCTTCTTGTGAGTATCTTGCAAATACTTCATTGCTTCTGGTTTGGCTGTAGCCATGGCTTGATAGTGCTTCTCAAACATGTATGGGCTCCATGCATATGAAGAAGCCCATAAATGATCATCAAATACCTTTCCACTATACCTCTTTTTGAAATTTTGAACTAGGTGATACATACACTCTCTATGTTCAGCAGTTGGAAAAACTTCACTAACCCCCTTTATGACTGCCTGCCCACAGTCTGTGTTGAATGTCAGCCCATCTGGGGTACCTATTGCTTCCTTCAATCTTTTCATAAACCACACCTAGTTCTCATTTGTCTCTGAGTCAATGACCCCAACAGCTACTGGGTACATCCAGTTGTGCCCATCTACTGCACAAGCTATGCACAACTGTCCCCTAAACCTTCCTGTCAAAAAAGTACTATCTACTGCAAGATATGGTCTACATCCTCTAAGAAATCCATCAACACATGCTTTCAGTGCAAAGAATAGCCTACAAAATCTGATTTTCTGGTTTATAGTGTGATGATCAATAACAAAAAATAATCCAGGGCTTGATTCTTCTAACTGAGCCTTAAGCCTATACAGGTTATTGAAACTCTTGTCCCAGGGCCCATAAATCTTATCCATGGCAAGATATTTACCTTTGTACACTCTCTTATAGGGCACCTGAATTTTATGGTGTTCCTTCAACCTCCTCTGCAATTCTGTTGGCCCAATATTCTCATCTTTCTTCAACCAATCAATCACCTGACTGCACACCCAAAATTGAGTGACCCCAACACATATTCCTTGCCTCCTAGTGCTCTGACATGTGTGAGGATAGGGGACTTTTTTCACCTGCAAACCAGACAAACCAGACATTAATGAAAATTGGGTAGCAATCAAAGAAAACAATGGACCACATCACCTGTATAGTGTTTCCATCCTTCCCAGTTGAGGCATGAAGTCTCCACTTGCAGCCATCACTCTTTTGTGCACAGTTCACCCTGTATCTCCCTGTATCACCTTTCTCAATGTCATAGTTGTACTTATGTTTGACAGCATGGCTAGCTAAAGCAATCTTAAAAGTATCCATATCTGAATAAACAGTTTCTACTGACATAGGAGGGTCCATCTTATCATAAAAAGCATCAGGCATATTTTCTGGCTGCCTGTCTTTAATTTCATCATCTATGTCTTCTACTTCCTTATCAGATGATTCATAATCAGAGTCATCCTCATTGCATTCATCATCACCAGAACTGTGACCTTCCCTTTCTTCAGTTCCACCTTGGTTCTGAGGATTAGGAGGAGTGGGATAGTTGGGACCCATCTCAATGTACAGACCTTCATCATCAACACCCACATGCTCATTCATTGGATTTGGGTTACAAAGGTGTTCAATTTCAGCAGAATGACTCTTTATGGCACTGGTTGGTTTAGTAGTTTGATTGATTGTGGCACTGGTTGGTTCAACTAAGCTTGGATATGCAATAGAAGGGGTGAATAGGGGTTGTACAGGGTTCACAGTGCTTAGGGTAGAAGAATTCCAATCAGGAATCATAGGGGGCTCACTACTTGGGCTATGATAAGCAATAGTCAACAAATAGGTTCTTATAGCCCTATGTTTTGCAAATATTTCAAGCAAATCTTGGTCATTGCAAACTGGGATGTGAGATTTAGTCTCAGTGCAGAAATAGAACAAACTGATTTTGTCAACGTATTCATGAGGATACTTCTCGACCAAATCAGAAAGCAGGTCCCTGAATTGAGTGCGGTCTGCATCCACCACTTGGTTCAACGAAAACCACCGCGCACAAGTATTGCGAGAAACAATCCGGATTTCTAAGTTGAAGCTACTGTCCGGGTCCATCCTACAGATGAACAAGGAGCACGTAATCATTAAACCCTAACACAAATCGGTAGCGCTGGGCACTGAACATCAATGCATCATGGGAAGGCAATCAAGGTGGCCTAAGTCAGCGAAATCAAAGGGGGAAACAAAGAACTCACCTGTCCAGAAACCAATCCGGGCGCTTGCCGGCGCCGTTCCACGCCATGGCTGCTCCTCCCCCTTCCTCTGTTCCTCTCGACGCACGGTCAGCTCCACGCTCCAATGCTCCTCCAAACCCCCGGATCCGCCACCGCCGCTAGGGTTCGCCGCCGCTAGGGTTTCGTCGCCGCGGAGAGAGGAGAATCGAGTGAGAAGAGAGAAAGTGACACGGTAAGCATCGGTCAACGGGGCTCAATATGCCAGCGACTGAATGGGCAAGATGGACATTTTTCCTGCCCGGGCCCGCATGTCAGAGCTGTTAAACGGTTTAACCCTAACAGAATAGCGACGGAATGGTTTCTAGGGCGCGATAAAGTTTGACGATGGCAAAGAGGAAGGCTCAAACTTTTTAGTGGCACAGAGGCAGACACCATCTTTTTTAATGGCATACAGGTAAAGACCTCCATTATCTTATCCTCTTTGTACTCAGCCCGCACTTCTCTCCCATCTCTCTCCCGTCTCACACACTCGTTCCCATATCTCCCCCTTCTCGATCTCTCCTGGTGAGCCGCGGAGTGACATCTTCGGCGAGTGGCTTCTCCCCCGTGCGGTGGCAGCCACCAACACGGCGACGCAGTAGGGGCACGTCTCCCCGGTGTGGCGATGGCCGCGTCTTCCTCCACCATCCAGCTCACGCCAGGAGATCCGGCGAGGAGCAGCAGCAACCTCCCGCTCGCCCCTTCCACTTTGGTTCTTGGGTCAATCTGGTGCATGTTCTTGCGGCGAGGTTTACTGATTTGGGGATGTGATGATGTGTGTGTGCGCAGGTGGACAGCGTGAGGAAGACGTGAGTGCTGCTCGAGGCGGTGCAAGTGCTCGCTGACCTTGACTTGTCCATCACCAAGGCGCACATCTCGTCGGATGGGAGGTGGTTCAAAGATGTCTTCTATGTCACCAACTGCTTCCATTGCAAGCTCACCAACGACAGCATCGTCACCTACATCGAGCTAGTTGGTGGATGTTCTTGGTGACTTCTTGATTCAGGGGTGGTTCGCAGGAGTTGGTTTTTCCGATGGGCGTGATGTGGTTTGGTTGCAGTACGAGGATTGACTAAATTGTTGCTCGGTCCGTAATAAATCGTTACCTGAAAATGTTGGGGCTCAAGATTCAGAGTCTGAATTGCAGACCACATTGTCCTCTGAAATTTTTTGGTCGATTTTGCTGGACCACATGCTTCTGTCCTCTCTGAAATTTTTTTTGATCGATTTTGAGTCCTGAATATAGTTGGATGGTGGACCTTTCTCATGGATTTAGTGATTGTGATGTAATGAAATTTTCATGGATTTAATGATGGTGGATCCGCTCTCAAGTGCTTGCGCTGCTCGGCTTGATTCAAGCCGAGCCTGGCCTTTTTTTTTCTTTGTCCTCGTTCAACCCCATAGGTGTCGTTTTTTTTTGGCTAAAATTGGCACCATATATTATTATATATATCGATTGTCAGTTGAAAAATTCGACATCTATGACCGGTTCCCAACCAACACCAATTACCTTTTCTGTAGTAGATCCACGCCATCGATCTTTTCTGTAGTAGATCCACGCCATCGATGTTGTAAAGTTTGAACCTTTAGTCATAAGTCATTTTTTTTACTTCAAAAGATATAACTTTGACTGCATAATTCTTTGTATAAATAGAAAAAAAATGTCATACACGTAGTAAGTTATGTATTTAAATATAGCAAATTTTAAAAACTACATGACATATGTATCACAAAATTACTGATTTGAGTCACATTGTTACAAAACTATATATTTAAGGTACAATATAGCATACAACTAAAGATTTGATTGTCAGTTTAATTATGAGAGAACTACATATTTTAGATATTAGATCTTTGGCATTGTTGCTCTGATGGAGATATATATATATATATATATATATATATATATATATATATATATATAGTTTTGTAAAAAAAAGTCACTAATTAAATATGTAGTTTCTTTAACCAATATTTTCATGTGTAGTCTTGTGATAAATTTACTTCAAAACATATGGTTTTGGATAGATTTTCTTCTACGTTTGTAAAATAGTTTTACGATAATTTGCTTCTAAAATATATAGTTTTCAGATATTGTGACTTAAATCTATAGTGTTGCAATAAATATGTCAAAATATGTATTATAAGTAGTTACTCATGTTCTAAAATACAAGCAGTTAAAACTATGTCAAAATATTAAATCACTAATATAGAAAAAATAATATCTACTGTGTGAAAATGACACGGATAGATTTCATGAACAAATACTTTCATGCAGTTATATGATTAGAAAAACAATGATCAAATATGTGGATTATAGATTATGTCGATATCCTAAATGACACGTAAAAAGAGAATAGGGGAGTATATACGTTATACTCCATTTTTGTCATAAATATTTGTGTTTGGAACAAAATTTGGTCAAAATTTCAAAACTTTAACAGACATTTTTATATCAGAATAAGTTTATAAAAATGAGGAGCCGAAGATTTTAGGGGGCAGGAGAAAAAGTAAATTCAATAGGTTGTGATAGTATTCATCAACACAAATTTATCCATATCTTTTTTTCTAAAACTAAGCCATTTGAGAAAGTACTAATTATCAAAGTTTCAAAATTTTAATCAAATCTTAATCATCAAATGTTTATGACTAGCTAACGTGAGTTCTTTCACACAGTACCTACCAGTCCCAACAATCGGCACCATCGGTAGTACCACTACACTATACGACCTACAACACTCAGATCTTCAGTAAATACAACTATCAATCGATAATCTGCCATCGATTTTTGCCGATAACGGTGTATTGAAGATCTTTTTTTCGGCGGATTGAGTGGCGCCACTTTTTTTCACCGTCAGAAAACAACCTTCTTCTATTAGGTGTTGTGGTATAGTGTGCCTTACTCACCGACAAGGACCCAAAAACTTTCTTTCCTTTCATCCATCAAATCTAACATAGAGAGTCCAACGTTGGACGTAACGTACGAGGCAGGTTGCTTGGGCGTTGGCTTCCACAATGAAGCATCAGGAGGGGGCAATGGGAGTTTTCCTTTGAGAAATGTGGACAGTTTGTGCGTTTTTTATAAAAAGTTTCTATACTAAAGTTGCTTAAAAAAATCATATTGATCCTTTTTTTTAAAAAAATTAGCTAATATTTAATTAATCATGCGCTAATAAACCGTTTCGTTTTTCGTGTACAGTAGTTATGTTTCCAACAAACTCTCAAGTACACAGCCTAGTGCCGTTAGTTTGTCTCGTTGTCCAGCCTAAGCCTCCGTAAATATCGATAACATGTCTTCCAACGTCGTCAGCTTTGGCTCTTACGTGCCCCCGCCCTCCCCAAAACAATACAGATTATATTAAATAAGGGAAGATTACATAACCCTATTAAAACACGAAAAAAAATAGGGAATTGCTATATAACGGAATCCGGTTTGGATGAGATGATCCCCGTTATGACTTGATAACTAACCGGTATCATTCCGTCCAAACGTGATACCATTCTATAACATTTTTGAAAAAAATAAGGCCTGCCAAATATAGAAAGAAAGAAAGGGCATTGCAAGATATATGAGCAGATTATAATGTTAGCCAACTCCGGCACATGCATAAATATGCGAACAAGCATCGGGCACTGTTTTCATCCTCCAATAGAATAGAGAACCGGCATAATAAAACTTCATCCATATTTGAGAAAAATATGAAATATGCATGATTTTGAGAGTTAGGGGGACAATACTTAATTGTTTCGTGGTTGAGTAAAAAATATCGAACTAAAGCCAGGGTGTTCTTTCTTTCCTTTTTTTATTGTATAAAGGTAGACTACTAAAATACCAGTTCGTGGCACTAACGTATTAAAAGGCATAAGCAACAAAGCTAAAACGACTTTAAATCCTACAAATCAAGGCTACGATGAAATGGGACGCTAGTCATCCAGCATCATTGTCTAAACTCACCGTTACTGAGTAATTTTTGTCCATGGCATTAAAACCCAATGCAATAGAACTTCAACCGCATTTTGCCTAGGGCAGACTACAGAGCACCAGGGATAAACAAGGGGTAGTCTAGTCGTTCGGTCCACAAGGACACAGTTCACGACGCTACGAACAATATCCACACAATTACTGAACTAAAAGTATGCGCACATGCCCCCCTTGAACCGTGTTTCGTTTTTTCTCTGCTCTTGGTCCAGTTGAGTCATCCCAAATTCCTAAGTACTAATTCCGCATACTTCCCAGAATAACAGGTGAGTAGCAACTAGGAACTACATTTCACAACCCGCTTGACTAACTAAGCAAATGCCTTCACAGGAGCAAATCATGGATCCTACGTTCTTACATTGCATTTACAGTACCGGTGTTCTTCCTGGGTGAAGCACAGTCGCTCCATCTTAGTCCCACATTAATGCTGCAACAAGATAAAAAGAAATTGAGTTAGCTATGAATGATGAGGTTGAAGAAAACTTCAGTCATAAAAAATACTGGTTTGGTTCAGAAATTCGTTGCTTGAACTAACAGAGTGTAACTGCTTCTACAAGGATGCAATTTTGATAAAATTTATCAAAAGTTGTGCATCCATTTGGAGCAACATAAAAAGCACTGAATCAATCCAAAGTGTACTATACAAGGAAAATTTGGCAAAAATTTTGAGCCTTATGAACTGATCGGTCCTGATGATAACTCCATCTTGTACAACTAGCGCCATGAAAGACAATATCGACGAGTAAGTAGTTAGAGCTAACAGCAACCATAAAGTTGTCCTGGGACTCCGGCCAATCAATATTTAACCTTTTCCATCTTAAACAAGAAAATAAAGTAGTCTGATAAAGTGATAAAGGGTGCATGCAAGGAACATCCAAATGCTGTCCAACACGGGGATTAGAAAAAAAATCACTTTGCATGTACTACGTCAAAATTCAATTAGAACCCACAGCTCTACTAAATAAAATAATACCCTTCTGGACAAAATCCTGAAATGCTAAACTAAATGAACAAAATCAAATAGAGAAGTACGTTGACTTAAGAATGCGGAAACAGAAGTGTCAACATATGCTGGCGTTGACAAAACTTTTATGAGGCTAATAGCTCATAAACCACAATTGCTGTTGCTCAATTACAAAAATGCACATACAAATAAAAGCCATCATGTGTTTCACCTTATTCTTGTAGTCAATGAGACTATCTTGTCTTTTGAAAAAAAGAATATCCCAGTCAATGAGAAATATGACAAGTTGGGTAATACGAAGTTAGGTGGCACTAATACAACACTCAAAACATTCATTGTTCAATCAGAGATGATAAGAAACTAATATACTATATCACACTATAAAGGTCTAGCACCTCTTATGAAATATGACAGATAGATCTGCTAAGACAAATTACAAGAGTACTTAACTGAGGAAAGCAGAGTGTTTCATGCTAATGTATCCACCTTTATTTTCAGTTCTGATGCTTCCATTGGACTTAGAACTGAACAATGTAAAAGTCCAAATCATTTTTTTCTAAAAGCATAGGAAATTAGCATTGCACTACTAATATAGACAAAAACCATGCATTTACTAGGCTTATCACTTCCCAGTAATTACAAGTATGAATATAATCTTCCCTGTATGGCTACTTGAATACAAACATGGATAGTACCCTGAATCTTATTGTAGAACATGAATCTGAATATACCATTTGTTCTATATCTGAGTGTTCTATATCTCAAACCATCTAACCCACTATTCCACTAAGGCCTTGTTAGGATGGGCTTATAATACAAGAATTTTCACACTTATTCTCTGGAGGAGCTGGTGCAATTAAAGTGTTCGGTTGAATGGATTGAATGTAGGAATGAAGGATCCTGAATGATATACTGAAAAGAGGGAATTGGAAGGCATCTAAGACAGTCATTCAATCATTGTCCTCAGGCACTCAGGAATCATCATACATAATGTCCCCTTCAGAGATGATTATTATTGAAAATCAAGAGTATCTCTGTTATGGGTGGTTGGTGTGATGCTCATAATAATCTCCATGCAGATAATGAAATGCAGCAATCTCCACACCAAGATAGGGCATTGCTATCCATCACCTTATCTTCTTCAAGTGATTAGGTATCATTTTTCAACTGCCGTCTGAAAACTCTCTACAGTAAATAAGTAATGCAAATCATAGTAGGTTTTACTAATAGGATTTTCAACACAGTTAATTTAGCAAATATCACTTCCTCTTTTATCTTCATGTGGGAATAATTATGTCAAGGTCAGTCACAGAGATCGAGAAATGGGATGAGATTGTAACTTACAGCATCAATTGCACTAATATCCTCGAATAAAACCTTATTGGATCTCAGACTGTTAGCAAATTTCTGAAGAGCACAAATGTTAGTTATGGTTAAGGACTCACAAATTTAATATCAATAAATGTGAAAGTGCAGTGTTTAACTGCTAAAAAAATAAGCAGTAGGATATTTTATCCTCAAGCATTGGATGGTTTAACATCAGCATTGTATTGTTGTTAACAATAGCCCGCACTGCTAGCTCTTTGGCTTCTTCATGTTTCCTTTTCAACGAAATGCATAACTGCAGAGTAAGACAAGCAAGTTAGAATATTTCTCATGCCATCAGGTGGTGACTTAATTTAGACTGCCTACATGATGACATCTGTATATCAGCATCATGGTAAAGAAAACATGTCAGTTAAAGGAAAATAAAATAAAAGGCAATCGCTCCAGACCAGGAAATTACATCTAAAGAGTTCTGGCTACAATAGTAAAACATTATTTCATAGGTTTGTGTGAAAAACTTAAGTCATCCAAAATCCAAATTTGAATCACACATATATCAGTTAAAAAGGTGCATAAGCCTCTGAGCAAACTTAAATAGAATCATGTTGACAACAGTAAGACACAATCTGCCCATATATATTGGCACTTGATTTAGATGGCATAGCTGTGAAGTGTTACTTTGATTCAAGCTAGCGCCATCTGATTTCATCAAGTCTAACATGAGCACCATGCAGCCCCACCTCTTTTTTTCCTTTTTGCAGAATAATTGCTGCATTACAGTGCGAGCATTCAAATAAGGATAATAAAGCATTGGACAGATTTACTCACATCTTCAAGCTCCTTTCTACAAGCCTCAGCTTTTTCTACATTTACATCGTTTTCTAACAGTGCAGGCAACTCTAGTTCAGAAATTTCCCCCATCTCACATGATATTGCTGAAGCAATGGCATTATCCATGCGTGCTTCTGGAGTTCCACTTCCTGGAATCTAATAAGTGAAATCAAGAAAGTAAGGATATGAGAACAGCTCAATACAACCTGGTTTCAATCACAAGTCATTTCATCTTTCCATGATCTCAAGGTGAAGCTTAACCATTGACATTGTTTTTGTTTCTGATTTAGATAACTTATAGAATGGTTGACTGCATAACACACCAGCCTTCATAAATTCAGTTCTGGCAAAACAAAATATATGCAGTAATCAGATATATTCATGGCACTTACTGTTTTATTTCCCAACTCTGAAACAGTTTCTGGTGATGTTCTGCATGGTAAAATAAATCTATTACTTCCAATAGAAAGAACTAGAATATTCAAGATACATTTTTAAGCATTAAAATGCAATCGAAACAACAACCTCACAGCTGGAGATCTCATCATGCGTTTCAGCATAGCAGGAGCTTTTGGATCTGAAGCTGATTCCTGAGAAGGCAAATTGATAATATGAACAACTACAAAAAACCAATAATAGTGAATTCTCCTAAAAAATGTACATAAAAAATTGTATTATTTTATTAATAGCTTAGTAAATTTGTTGCAGATAAAAACCTTGCTTTAAAACTGACTTTTGCAGGATACTTCATTTATCACATCAGTCTGTTAAAATCCTGTGAAACTGCCCTTAAAGATGAACCATTAAAAAACTACCACCAGTAATATAATCACTAACTCAAAACAGTACGACTTAAATGTTACATCTGTGGATTAATGCTTCATGCTTTTAGGATTGGACAATTTTAACACATCTGTTAACTTGATAGATTAGTTGATGACAGAAGTCAGTAGACGTAATAGAAATTTTCTATAAGGGCGTGATAGATTTCTTCAGCATCACATGGAAGTATATGGAATTTGAACTATTACATATGGGTTACCACTCTACCATGAATGGATATCGTCTTCTGCATGTACTTTTTAACCCTTGGTATATCCAGGGTGAATTTTTATGCCATTGAAGGGCATAACATTCCTCACAAACTTTGATATGAAATAAGCACATACAAAGTTACAAACGACAAACTTGATATGAAGTGACAAATCAAATTTTGAGTCTGGAAAATGTAGACTTATGAAAAAATATTAGTCGCAATCCTCAGATGAAGACAGTGAAGGTTAAACCACACAGGGATACAAGCAATAGGAGAAAAAGGAAATGATTTTTGGAAACATAATGTTGCACCAGTGTTACCTTAGGAATCTTTTGCATCATGGATGGGCTAGGCAACACAGATTTTCCTTCACCATAGGACGTTGGGTTATTGGATGTTGTTACAGGGGAACCCTTCCTCCCGCTCATTTCCATCATATCCTTCTCCAGAAGCAAGTCAGACTTTGAACTTATGGTGCCTGCTTTAGTAATTCTACATTCATATAGATGATTTCAGTCACTTCTTATGCAATATGCTTAGAAAAAAACAGATAATAGTTCAAATTCCTAATTTATGAAATATGGTAGAGATACTATACTTTGCTGCTTTCAGTTGAGAAAGTGGTCTATTATCATCTTTAGGAGTGCCTTTTCCTGCATCAGAAACATTGGTACTTCTTAAGAGTGACTGACTCGCAACGGTCTTATGCCCATTGCTATGTGCTGGGCTGCTAGGAGCATTCAGTGTAGAAACATTGCCTGTGCTAGGAGACTCAAGTCTGGGAAAAGGAAGCTTGTTAACCATCAATGCAGTGGAAGGATCAAGGGGATAAAATACGGTAAATATAGAGCATTCTGCTGTACTAGAAACAAGAAAACAAGTAGAATGGATGCAGTGCACATGCATTCTATTCGATACACCTATTCCAAGTGCAAACACATCCACCATGAAAACATATTAAAAGTATCTGAGGTATCTACACTTTCCATGAACAACGCTAACAAACACACCAAATCTTAATAGTGGGTTTCTTGTGAATCAATTTTACTCAAGTTTATACCAGACAGGACACAAAAATGATCAAGGAATTATCGTGTCCATGTTAAAATGTTAGATCAGAATTATGAAGAAAATATAGCAGTATTATGCATACATTAAGTAAACACCATTAGAATACAGTTTTTGATCCGACACATTCATGATGTTGCAAGGTTGAAGGGCAGCAGTTTCTTACCTAAGTTTGGAATTCCTATGATCTTTGGCATTCATGGAGGTGGTCAACAGCTCATGTAATGCTGGCTTGCAGAATGTTTTTGACGAAGCAATTTTAGGCCTTTCAGATCTTGCATTAGCTTGTGTGCTTTCCCTGCATTTTATAAAGCACATTCATTATTTGATACAGTATTAACATTTTATGAGTACATGCTAGCCCATCAATCTGTCTACAGTCTACTACCTTTTCAACTCAGTAGAATGTGTATTCATCTTTGTTACCATGTTATTGGCACTACTTAATTGATTTAAGGTTGTTTCTGAAGTTAGTTGAGGAGGCCTGCTTGCTTTCACAATTGAAGACTGGGGCGGAAGAGAGAAACTCCCTGCTTCATTCAACAATGCAGGTTTGACATTTCTCATATCCCTGCATGATATTTATCATAATAGTGTCACATGGTAACAAATCACTGTACAAAATTACATCTCAGCTCACATACAGGAAAAGAACTCCCTTGTATAAGCAGAATTATGATAGGCTATTCACTTAATCCTACATTACTGATATCTGATTTAAGATACATTACCTGTTAATGAAAATAATCACTGGGTAAGCACTGAATGGAAGAATAAAGGTCTTACGTTGTTAATAAAGAAGCAAGACAAACCTCTGCATTGATGAAGAGAGACTCTTTGGACCTGAAGTCCCCTTTTCAGCCTTCTTTGTTTCACATGATGTTTTCTTTAGAAGCTTCATTGAAGTTCCTCTAAACCTTTGGTTATCAGGACTTTGTGCATTAAGACATGAACTTTCCCCCACAATCTCATTCTGGTCATTTTGGGAATCTGATTGGCCCATCAATTTTCTTGAGATGGAGGGGCACGTGGTGCTGGTGTTCATGAATTGTGAACTAACTGATTGCCCATTATCATTATTCTCCCTTGATATATGAACTTTATTAAGTTCCACCAAAGGAGCTTCTCTACAGTTCTCAGCAACTACTGTTGTAGTCACGTGTGTAGGATCTTCACCAGGTGTAGAACTGCAAGGAAGATTCTGAGAAGGCTTGTTAACAGCTGCTCTTGATGGGTGTGTCTCATTAGATTTCTCTTCATGTGTTGAGAGCATATCTACTTTATTTTGGTCCATTCTTGCAGGGCTAAAGCTGAAAAAATCATGCATACCGTCAAATGAGTCAGAGGAATAATATTTGAAGCTGCACAGTTATCGTTCTTTACATTATCCTACCTTCTCAAATGAGTAGGCCTCAGAGTGCAAGCATCATGCGTTTGCTTTTGTTCCTTACTAATGTTACCTCCCAGAATATCAGAGCCCTTGTCTGAAAGACCTTTTCTTGGATCCTTGTCACCGTCTGAAGAGACAGGGTTGACCTTTTCTACAAATTTACTCATACCATTCTCCTCAATTCCCAAGTTAGCATCAAGATTGAACTTGCCCAGCCTTTAAGTAAACAAAACAAAGAAAATGAAGCAACTAAATTCATGATTTTGTGTCATATTTATCGGTCTTCACCAATATAACTTACTCATTAAAATTATTCACTGAAAAACTTACTCATTGAAATCAAAGGAAAAGGAGAAGTTGTCCTTTTCAGTCCCTTTTATCCCTTCAGAAAGATCATTGCCATTTGAGTTGTTGGGCTTCACCTTTTTCTTGAGAGGACCGGAGAAATCTAGATCGGACATGCCCATTTTAACTGACGATAATTTGTCAAAGGCTCCATCAAGCCCAAAATCATCTCTGATAAAAGAAACATACTGTCATTCCCAATTACTGCTGCATCATATGCTAAAGGAAACTTTTCAAGCCTAATACTCACAGGTTGTCAAAGCTGAATTTCTTGCTATTCTTCGGAACTGACTCAATATCAAAGTCAATTGTGTCATTTCCTGATTTTGGTAATTTCCAAGATGAAAGAAAATCATTGCCAAAATCTTCACCTGCAGACATTATAAAGCATACACCATTTCAAGTTGTTACCATGGAAAAGGAAGGAATATTTCCTACCCTACTGCACAAAATTAAAAATACACTTTCATGTGCAACATATGTAATTTCCTGCAGGCAGTCATATGCAAGTACAATGAACTTGATTCAAAAACAGTTACAAACCAGGAGTATTCATCTTACAAGTATCAGATAAATTTGACTAAGGTGCAACATAAAAGCAACAAGGCACCCATATGATGCTCTATTGTATCATACCAAGGGATGAACTTTTAGCATTTGCAGTAGATGCGGCTCTTTTTCGTGATTCATCCATGGTCCAACAAGCTTGGGCTGCATGCAACAGGAAAGGATATAAGTAACCATTAATAACACAAAACAGAAGTGTGACTATAGATTCAATTTGGTAGTTATATGATCGTTGGATACATGCAAAACGTCCAAAAAATTTTTATATCCACCTACACGTCACTTAAAACTTGACAAAGCACAGATGAATTATAGATGATCAAATTTTCAATAGAACCTTCTTCTCTCTGGAACAATACTTCCATTCAGATAACACTATATAGCTCTGGAGAACAGAGGAGGGGGGAGGGGGCTTAGTTTCTCAGAGAAACATCAGGGAAGGTGTCTGCATGCAGTGGCGGATCTAACATGGGACATTGGGGTTCAGTTGAACCCCCAAACTTTTTGGGAACAAACAAACTGTTATGAGTATTAAGGTTAAGGCAAATTTCTAGAACTGAAGCTAGGGTTAACGTAAATTCGAGAAAAAAGTGCGTGGGTAGAGAGATATGGGAAAGAGGATGTGCGTAACGGATGCGGCGGAAGCAGCAGGACGAACGACGGCTACCCTGCTCGCTCGCTCGCGGGATGGATAGGGATCGGCGCAGGCGGTGGTGGCGGAGGATGTGCTCACCAGGATGCGGCGGAAGCAGCAGGACGAACGATGGCGCCCTGCTCACTCGCGGGATGGATGGGGATCGGCGGAGGCGGAGGCGGAGGAGGCGGCGGCGGCGGCGGCGGAAGCGGGCAAACTGACGGATAACTCACGACAGAGGTCCTAACTATACGTCAAAAATGGCGAGGGTAATTTAGTAATTTCGCTTAGCACTCAATCCACCCGGATTGCACATTCCAAACCCACCATACCAAACGGTGGAAATCGGAAAAATGAAAATAATATCCATTAGTCCTAACCCTATTTTTCAAACGGAGTCCCTGGCTAGACCTTTGAGACGTGAATTTTTATTTTATTTTTCTTATAGAGTTGACATGTTGGATAAATAGGTATGTTTGAGTACTGTCCAATTAAGCACGGCTTATCGAACGGGCCATACCGTGTCGACCCATGTGCTAAGGCTGAAACTCAGGCACGACCAGTGAGATATGAGGCTGTGTCGTGTCAGCCTGCCACAATTGTGGTACGTGGGCTGTGTGGAGGCCCGTTAGCCCAAATTTATACCTTCTATATAGTTACAACCCACTAACTCTAAAACTCAACATACAAACATGTCACATTATCATTCACTAGCAATATTTATATATCAAAACTCATGCAAGCACACAACATCATCTATAATTTATTAAATTGTACAAATCAACATGCAAATATATCCAATTATCACCCCTCATATTATTTCCACAACATTTCAGCATATCTATCTATCATTTTTATAATACTCAACATATATGTCAGTGTCAAGGATACCTCCTATACATGTGTTCGTGATATACGAAAATACCATATACCTAATAGTACACAAAAAGGTATCCTTTGGTTAAGAAAATACGATAGATAAATAAGGAAATTATCTTCCCATAATAGAAGGAGTTCCGGATAAGAAATGAGAAGCGAAGTCCTACTCAAACACTACAAGTGTCGATGGGTTATACGTCGATTAAGGTATTTGTAGAGTATGGGGATCGTTGGAACCAGAGTATACGTGAGATTGAGGCAAAAGAGACGGGAAACAGGGATTTTTATACAGGTTCAAGCCCTTTGACTGACAGGTAATAGCCCTACTCTTGTTGGTCGAAGCCGGTGTTGCCTTTATATATCAGTATCACACGAGTACAATATTTGAAATGATCTAATCTAGTCGACGTCGACTTTGATATAAAGTTCGAACACGTAATCGACGGCTAGCGTAGTCTTCTTCCTCGAATATGAACTCGACGAGATTGGAGGTAGCTCTAGATCCTTCTTGTTAGCCTCTGTTGGCGCTGTGTTGGCCTTCGTTGGCTTGTCTTCCATCGTCCTTCTCCTCTTACGGTGTCTTGTATTTATACCCTTGGATGTTCCCTTGTCTAAGTAAAACTAAAAAGATAAGTATGGATATGATCCGAGTAGTCCTTGTAGTGTCCGAGTAGGATTTCGCTTCTTCTTTCTTATCCAAAACACCTTCTTTCCAGGAAGATAATTTCCTTCTTTATTCGTCGTATTTCCTTAATCAAAGGATACCTTTTCGTATACTATTAGGTATATGGTATTTGTTGTACCACGAACCCATGTATAGGAGGTATGCCTTATTAATAACACTGACAACAAAGACTACTCGGATCGTATCCAAACTTGTCTCCCTAGTTTTATTTGGACAATGGGACATCCGATGGTATAAATACAGGACTTCCTAGGAAGAGAGAGGACATGCCAAGTTAGAATACAAGTCTAGACAAACCCAATCTAGAGCCACAAAGGCCGACATAAGGGATCTAGAGCTACCTCCAATCTCGTCGATTTCATATTCGAGGAAGAAGACTACACTAGCCGTCGACTACATGTGAGAGCTCTATGTCACCAAGCCGACGTCAACTAGATTAGATCATCCCAAATATTATACTCATGTGATATCGATATATAAAAGCAACACCGGCTTCGGCCAACAAGAATAGAGCTATTACATGTCAGTTAAGGGGTCCAGACCTGTATAAAATTGCTTGTCTCCCATCTTTTTTATATCAATCTCACGTATACCCTGGTTCCAACTATCCTCATACTCTACAAATACCGTCTACGGGTATAGCCCGTTGACAATATATTTGTCGATGTGTTATATTCGTAGATCGTATTATTAGGGTATTAGGGCACGTCAGAGCAAGGATCTACATGAAACGGCATCAAGCATGCAAAGGACAATGATTATACTAGTTCAGGCCCCTCGTAAGGTAATAGCCCGACGAGATCCCAATCGAAAACGACTCGACGAGATCCAACCGGCGAATTGTCTTCAAGTCCTCCAGATTGCCTCTGCTATGGTGGTGGCTTGTGCCTATGATTCCATCATGCCATACCCCTGGGGCCTTGTATTTATACCGCAGACTGCCTTGGCTTCCAAGTAGAACTCGAAGAATATTTTTGGCTTATGAGATCACAAAGATTGTATCTTCCCTGAATAGGACTCTAACACCTTCTATTCGAGATACAATTTCCCTGTTTATTAGCCGACTTCCATAATGTTAAGGTAACATTCCCATATACTAAGGGTATGCCGTATCTGTATACTTCACAACCCCAAGGATATGAGGTATGCCTTATCTGTAACCCTGACAGTAGCCCCCGATTTCAAATCAAATGAATTCACAATGTTCTCGAGCAGGAGTTCTCAAATAAATGATGCCGTGCCTACCTAATCGTTCTCGAGTTATCGAGAAGGTATGACGCCTTCGACAACACCATCAAAAAGCAACGGTCCACCATGAATTTGAATTGAAGTCTAAAAAACTACTATAAACAAATCGAGGAAATCACGGCGGTCGTTTCTCTTTCTTCCTCGAAATACGAACCGCGGGTTATGACCTATAAATCCCAATCTTGAGATTCATTTTGTCTCCTTCCCACAAGTGATCCCTTACTCCTTTGCGCTCTCCAATCTTCGCAACTTTCGCCAATTGAAAACCACAACTTCGCACTTCGCCTTTAACCTCAACCAAACCAATGGATTTGGGAAAATCCAGCGTTAGCGTGGAGGATCTGAAGGCACTGCAGATCAAAGGATCCCTTTCGAGGAAGAACCCTAGAACGATCGGAAGGAGGTATAAACCCTAATCCTGCACTAGGCCAAATTGTTTGTCTTAAAGATTTCGCACAGTGTGGGTTCTTGCCTCCTTCCGAATTTCTTCTTCTTCTCTTGAACTTCTATGGCATCCATCTTCTCCACCTAAACCCCAACTCCATTGCGTTTCTCAGTATCTTCACACCTTTGCGAGGCGTACCTTGGGGTACCGCCTTTCTTAGATCTGTTTAGATACTTTTATGAACTAGGTGGATGGAATCCCATAGAATCTTCAACTGCTCTGGCTTCCACCTCCAAGATGGGATGAAGGTGGAGTATATCCCCTTCAACTGTCCCTTCTCTAGAGAATCATGGAGGTCAAAAGTGGTTTTACCTACACGTCAAGGACCGCCCTGCTAGCCTCGATGTCCTAAATGAGAAGCCCGTGCGCTCCTTTGTGGACCTCCAAACCGTCCTTTACTCCTTCTCTTAAAAGCTTCGTATACAAGATCCGCGAGCTCCGAGAACAACAGTTGTCGGGGTATGAAATCGCCAAAGACTTCATACGTCGTCAAATTCAGCCCCTTCAAGCTCGCGCTTACCCCACATACGAGTATATGGGGACACAAGATGAAACGCAGATTTCATTTTGGGGTATACGATCTTGTAACCCACCTGACCTTAATCCGACCAAGATCCACGAATTTAATGTTGATGTCTTGCTTGCAGAACTCGATGACAGAGCTGTGGCCACCCGAGTTGGTCATCTAGTGATCAGCGCCCCACCAAACCCGAACAACCTCCTCACCCCACTCTGCGACCTCGTGTCCTCGGACAAGGATGTCGCCATCAATGTAAGTGATCTCGATTATTATCCTTCCTCTCACTATTGTTATCCGAAAGAGTAGTAATCTCAATTTTGCAGGTCCTGCCGCTAATGGACGTCATCGGCCCGCTTGTCGACCACCAGGTCGCTACTTCTCTAAAGGAGAAGGCGATCTCGGAGCAAGCCACAACCGAGAACGCTCCAAGCGGCAACAAAACAAAACCCTCCAAGAGGAGGTGGACGGCTTTAACGAAGTCATCCGGAGCAGGAACGCTTGTGCAGACAAGCAATTTTGAGGTTAGTTACACTCCCTGTGGTCCATAAACCAAGCTGCGGAGCTACCTTGGTCCTAACTTACACATCTTGCAGACCGCGCGCGCGAACTCCTCCTCTCAGGAGAAGAGGGCGCTCCTAAAGCGCTCAAGCCCAAGTAAGTGACCGTCTTCCTTGATTTTGTATCCAGTATTCTCGTAGTATCTTCTGTAATGTATGCTCCCTTTTGTTGTAGCCCCTCTCCCGCAACCTCGGCTCAAAGCACCGGTCGCGAAGACACGAGCTCCATGCCCCCCGCCATCATCGTTGCCGCGTCAGTGCCACCTCTCCCTCCGCCAAGTGTCTCACCCGCCGTCGTATCACATTCCGTGATTGACAGGCTGGTGGAGGCTAGCCGCCTGCTGCAGTCTGGCACGTGTGACGTTCTCTTCGAAGTTGAGTAGATCAAGAAGGCCACCTCGATCTCAGACAAACGTGTCGCCGAGCTAGAAACTCAACTGGCAGAAGCGCAGAAGGACTTGAAGAAATTCAAGGACCTGGTCGTCGACCACAAGAGACAGTGGCAAGGCTAGGAGAAAAGGATGGAGGAGACTTAGGAGAACCTGGCATCGCTTTGACAAGGCCTCCAAGACAACTACGGGCGACTTGACATGGTGGCCCATAGCTTGGGCGTGCACGAGAAGGGCCCCGAGTTCCCTGATGAAACAACCGTCTTGGGATCTTTGGGTTCTCTCATCGGCAAGGTAGAGGGCACGTCCACGAAGCACGCTGAGCACGTTGCCGAGGAGATGTGCACCGGTCTCCGGACCGGCGCATGTCATGTTCTCGCGTGTCTGAAGCTCACGCACCCCGAGGTCAACCTGGAGGAGGAGTTAGAGAAAGGTGGGGCTGACGCGACGTGCGAGGACGTGATGTTGGAACTCATTGATCTGGGGAAGAGCGTCGTCCCCTATTTTGAACAGTAAACCACTACTCCTCTTATAACTGTTAAGAACAATTTATTAGGCATGTCGTCTTTCGAGAATGATGTCCTTCTTTACTGTACTTAAGTTTTTGGATGTATTGAAGAGGAGGTTGTCCAACAAGGAGAATGTCCTCGCTATTCTAATGTTGTGTCTTCTTCTCCCCATGCTTCCTCGACCCCAAGTGACGACAACCAAGCCTTGGTCATCGTTAACTCGGATGGCACGCTGGATCCACAGGGACTCCAACTCAGCTCTCTCCTTGAGCAGAGTCAAGGTATGAGACTTGACCTTTGTAGCCTTTGCCCCCATGTACGCAGGGAAAACTAATTGAGATCAAATGTCATACGTAGGCCTCGAGAACGCCTTAGAGGAGAGAAAACGCTGTGCTAAGTACTAGAAGGCGAGGTTTGAGAAGGCGGAGCTCAAGAAGATGGCGAGGTTTGAGAGGAACAAGTCGTAGAGGCCCTTCGAGGAAGGGAAGTCTGGGTTGACACCTACCTCGAGGGTTGTTGTCTGGCGCTCCAATGTCTTTGCGAAGAGCTACGGGTGGTCCGTCCTTCTCCCAAGAAGTCCATAAATGGTGACCTCTCATGGATGCGGAGTACGTGCGACCAACTTGCAGGGATCGGGAAGCGGATCGACGACAGCCTAAAGCAGGAGTGTCGTCGCGCTAGCCGGTATGCAGGTGGTCACATCCTCGCTTGTATCCAAGATGGGCGTCCACAGATAAGCTTAGGTTTTCTCCGGAGGGTTTCACGTGTTCTCGCATGAAAGCTAATGAGATTGACCGCCTCACAAAATCCCTCGCTCCGCTGGTGTTGATGAGAAAACACGATGGCCTGGGAGTTCTGCTTAGCTCCAGTGCAGGTCCAAATCTTGCTTTCGAGTTCAGGGCGTGCTAATTGGTTTGATCCTGCAACCAACAATATATACAATAAAATGAGTTAGATTACGATAGCCGATCGGTCGCTTGAGTCGATGACGTATCGTGTTAACCGTAGCCGATGCGATCTGACCGAATTGGCTGTGAGGTATAAGATGAATAAAATTGAACAAGCCTAGAATATGTTCCATCGGCTGTAGATGTAATCAAACATGTAATCTATGAGCAAAGATTATATTTGTTTATATCATAGCTGATGATACCATACTTAGGTTTAGAAAAGGTACTGTATCGACTAATACTCCAATACAGCCTTATACAAGAATATGAATAGCCAAATATATCAAGAGCAATCTTGATATATTTAAATAGTTTGACATGCTTGTATAAGTGACAGATATAATATGAAAATCATGATTAAAGGAATTTAAATAAAGCTAAACAGTTATATCAGGGAAGATCGGCTGAAACCCCGATTCTACCCTTATTAGCAATCAAGAAGCATGTTAGTTTCTATGATTCTAAACATGACTAGGGCTGATGCAGCACAAAGTGTGAAAAGAAGCATAAAGTCTAAACAATCAAGCTTTTGATTGATTTTCAGGATGGTGGATACCTTAGCTAATCTAGACCAATGGAGCGATTTAGCCGATACCGACAAATCCTTAGGTAAGGCTTGGCCGATATAAGTAAATAGAGTCATCAACTTAGATTAGCTAAGATATATGATAACCAGCAGTTGTACAGGATAAATTAGAACATCTAAAGTGATGTGCTAATCCACCGATACAAGCCGCTGTGACAAGCCATACCTCTTATTGGAGATCAAAACCGATGTAGCCCAACTCGAAACAAGAACTCGTCGAGAAGTAAAGTAAAATTGTGGCGATGCGCCGAGAGTGTATTGAACTATTGTTATTTTCTTACAAAACCCTAGGCATATATTTATACCCAAACGTACAAACCTTGTCCTTGCTGGACACTACTCAAAACTTGCCTAAACGAATAAGTCCTAGGTAGACTCTTACCACGAAATTGTAAAAGGAAATAACTAAGTCTTATTCCTAATTAATAGATATAATTGCCTCTTCTGGACTCAATCCTTGGTTGGCAATATCTTCAAGCTCTTCTCCGAACCTGACACAAACTCAGGTTGCCCGTATCGGCTGACTAAGTCGGATTCCATATCGGCCAATACGGCTTCCAGCCGATGCGCTGCCTTATTTTTGGAAACAACTTTATCCCTTCAAATCCGCTTCGAATCTAGCTCCATCTTACTCCATCTTGGCTTATCTTTACCAAATTTTGCTGTTAACAGCTGGCCAAGGACGTCTTCTCTACAATGAACTGGCAGTGGCCGTCTTGGTAGTTTATGTACCTAGGAAACACTTAATGTACATGTTAATATTTTATATATCAGAACTTAAGTAAGAATTAAAATCTATTGCCTAAGCATTTGGAAGAAACATAGTGTACGAGTACTCTCACAAGGGTTGCCCCTTAGCCGACGGAGTATGGTACTCTCCCTAGCCCCCAGTTGTTTTTGTGGGAAGATTGTTTTCCACCAAAGCAACTTGAATCTTATAACAAACTAAGCTAAAGCTGCGAATTCCTAGCCTCTAGCCGTGAAGTCGGGAAAATCAATTCCCGGTTACATGGCTTGGTTAATATGCTCAAGTGGGTACTCTAACATGACCAGATCTAACATGGTCATTTGACCCTGCATGGTCTGACAGACTTTCATAGTGCTAGGCGTCCTCAGCTGAGCTCCATGGGACCCCGAAGCTTGCCAGACTAGCGTAAGAAAATAGTAGGGTTGACTTCGAGACAAGGCGATATAAGAAAAAGGGGGTCACCGAGTAAAACACTTCGAAAGAAAGTAAATTGGAATATTGTATATTGTTAAACTGGACTTACAAACTTTGGTACATCGATTTTATACATGAAATTTACGTAGTTGGTCGATGTTCCAAGAATTTTCCAACTTGCGGCCTTCGTCGTCTGTGATCTTGAACGCGCCTGGCTTTAAGACTTCGACCACCGTATACGGTTCCTCCCACTTGGGTGACAGCTTGTTTTGCCCTGCTTGATTCTGGACTCGTCGGAGGACGTAATCGCTAATGGTGAGTGTACGGGCACAAACACGCTTTTCGTGGTAGCGACTTAGGGTCTGTTGGTACATGGTTGCTCGAATTGCAACACATTCTTGATGTTCCTCTAGAAAGTTGACATTGTCTGCTCGCTGCTTCTCCTGGTACTTGTCTAAGATCTATTCGACTCTTGTAGACCGATGTCGTAGCTCCAAAGGAAGCATGGCCTCGGAACCATACACGAGAAAGAAGGGAGTCTCTTTGGTGGAGGTTGTCGGGGTAGTAGGGACGGCTCACAAGACAGAAGGAAGTTCATCATCCCATCGTGTGTCATAGGCCAAGAGCCTATCGTACACATGTGTTTTGATCCCCTGGAGCACAATACTGTTTGCTCGCTCGACCTACCCGTTGCTTTGAGGATAGAAGACTGATGCAAAGCAGATATTTACTCTGAATTTGATGCAGTAGTTCTGAAAGGCACCGCTGGTGAACTGGGAGCCGTTGTCTATCAGGATCCGGTGTGGGAGTCCATATCTGCATAATATCCCTTTTATAAACTTGATGACGTGTTCGGCTTTGATTTCTCTTGTTAGCTCTGCTTCAATCCACTTAGTGAATTTGTCGATAGCCACGAACAAGAACTTGTAGCTGCCTTGTCCTCGAGGAAACGGTCCGAGGATGTCGAGCCCCTAGCACGAGAATGGCTAGGTAAGAGGGATAGTTTGGAACGCTTGGGCTGGCATCTTGGTATGTTTGCTATGAAATTGACAGGCTTCACACCGTTTTACCAAGTCGCAAGCGTCTTGAAAGGCTGTTGGCCAGAAAAATCCATGTCAAAAGGCCTTTCCGACCAGAGTTCGTCCATCGGTATGAGATCCGCAGATTCCTTCATGGATGTCGAGTAGCAAATCTTTGTCGTCCTCGGGAGAGACACACTTGAGCAGAACTCCGTTCGGGGCTTTTTTGTATAGGTCATTGTCAATCATACAATAAGCTTTTACCTGACGGGAGAGTTTTTCTGCTGCGGTGTCTTCGTCCGGTAACTTGTCGGCATCCAAGAAATTGACGAGCGGAGTATGCCAATCTTCCATGATGTCTGCCACGACATTGTTGAACTCTATAGTAGCTCCCGAGCTGTTCTCGGCACTGGCTAAGGTGCCCTCGTTGTCCGTGGTTATAACTAAGGGTTTTGTTAGGACGTCCAGGAAGGTTTGTAGCTCAGAAATTTAGGTGTATTGCATGTCTGAACTGATCTCCGGTTGGAGATGTTAGAATGAATCCTGCCCCTGCTCCTCGGCTGTTGAATGCCCCGTCAAAGGACATTGTCCATGTCTCGTTATTCGTCTGACCGGTTGAGGTGTTCTCGGGAACGGTCCAATCGGAAACGAAGTCAGCGAGAACCTGAGACTTGATGGTTGTACATGGGATGAAGTTTACATCGAATTGGCTTAGTTCAATGACCCATTTGGCCTTGCTGACGTAGTACAAAGGATGTTGTATTTTGGCTCTCTCAACGATAATCACAGTACTAACGGAATAAGGCGTGGCGGCAATATATAGAAATAGTTCTTCCATTGGCTGTGGGGCAACGAGTACAAGAGGGTTGGACAAGTACTGCTTGAGCGCGATAAATGAGTTCTTGGCATCCTGTGTCCAGTCGAAACTATCCTGCTTTTTTAGTAGAGCAAACAAAGGTTATCCTCGTTCTTCCATCCTGGCCACGAACTAGCTTAAAGTTGCCATACATCCTGTAAGCTTTTGTACTTCCTTAAGTCTTATTGACGACTTCATGTTCTCGATGACCTTGATCTTCTCCGGGTTTGCTTCAATTCCTCGTCGGATGAAAAGAAATCCAAGCAACTTCCCCGGCGGTACTCCAAACGTACACTTCTCTGGGTTTAGTTTGAGCTGATGTCACCAGAGATTGTTGAATGTTTCCCTCAGGTCATCGATCAGTTTGTCCTTTGTCTTTGTCTTGACCACAACATCATCGATGTATGCCTCCACGTTCTTGCCAATCTGGTCATCGAAAGCCCCTGGGTCTCTAATTGATATGTGTTTCCTGCATTGATTAATCCAAAGGGCATCTTGGTATAGCAGAAAACACCAAAGGGTGTAATGAACGTTGTCTTCTCTTTGTCCTCTTTGGCCATGCTGATCTGGTGGTAGCCAGAGTAAGTGTCGTTGAAACTCAACAACTCATAACCAGCGGTTGAATCCACCAGTTGGTCAGTGCGAGGAAGAGGAAAGTGGTCCTTGGGGCACGCCTTGTTGAGATCGGTGAAGTATATGCACATCATTCACTTGCCGTTGGCCTTGCGCACCATTACTTGGTTAGCGAGCCACTCTGGATGGAAAACCTCTCTGATGAAGCTGGCCTTGAGAAGTTTGTCCAGCTCTTCTCAAATGGCTTCTTTCCTGTCTTGTGCGAACCGCTGCAGTTTCTGTTTTGACTGGCTTGGCATCGGGACGCACCATCAATTTGTGCTCGATCACCTCCCTAGGGACTCCAAGCATGTCGGACGATTGCCAAGCAAACATGTCTACATTCTCGCGGAGGAAGGTGATGAGCTCGAGTTCTCATTTGTTGTCAAGCGTTGCCTCGATCATAACTGTCTTATCGAGGTTGCTACTGGCTAATGGGATGGTCTTGATTGCACCGTCGGGTTTGGGTGCCTTGTTCGGCTTGCTCACTTTCTGAGGGGGTTCTGAGGTGGCAGATGGCGTGGGAGTATGCTCGACCATGTCGAGGCTCCTCATCGCAACGTACTGCTACCTTCATGTTCCCGGGGATCGTGATTGTCCCTTTTGGGCCTGGCATCTTTAGAATCTGATATGCGTAGTGGGACGCCACCATGAATTTCGCGAGAGCTGTCCTTCCGAGGATAGCATTGTAAGTCATGTCAAACTCCGCTACGTCAAAAGTAATCTGTTCTGTATAGAAGTTGCTAGCCTGGCCGAACGTCACGGCTAGCGTGCTCTTCCCCGACGGTTATGATGATGATTCTTAAGTGATCCCATGAAAGGGTTGGTCGGAAGCAACAAGCTCACTTCTAAGGATACCCATTGCATTAAGCGTGCTGGCGAAGAGGAGGTTGATGGAGCTGCCGCCATCGATGAGGATGCGTGCCACCTTGATATTCCAAATAGTAGGCTCGACTACTATTGGCTACCAGCCTGGCACGATTGTTGTTGTCGGGTGGTCGTCCTCAGAGAACTCAATCTTCTGGTTAGACCATTTCATCTTGACAGCAACTCCCTGTGACGTAGAGCAGACTTCGTGTTCTACCTTCTTATACTCCCTTTTAGAGGTGTACATCGTAGAACCACCAAAAATATGGGCAACATGCAGGTCGAAGTCAGGGAACATGAGTTTGTTGTTGGACAAGAGATCATCAGTGCTCCTCTCGACCACACGAACTCGCTTTCCATTTTCAAGGGCCAGCTGTTTTGCCAATGCTTTCTGGAAGACTTCACACTCCTCTAAAGTATGTGTGCCAGTTTTATGGACCGGACACCATTGTCATACTGGTTCATCACCTTGAAGGGTTGGGTGCCTTGGGGGTGGGTTTGCTCGTTCTGCGACAAGGACCTCTGTCTATGTCTTGCGTTTCCCTTTCTTTTTGCGATTTTGTTTCTTCTTTTTAGTGGATTCTGTGCTTCTTTGTTGGCCAATTGCTTCTCCTCGACCACCTTGCTTTTTCCATCTTTCCTCCTAAGGGCGCCATTTGCATGAGGACACCTGTCAATGAACTCAAATAGCTTCATGGCAGAAGTGATTCGCCTTGTCGTCAGCTCTTGGATGGTGTGTCGATCTCGAATGACTGACTTGAACACGCGTATGACAAAAGCATCGGTGATCTCGGGGATCGTATTCTGGCACTCATTAAAACGCCGTATATAGTCCCTTAAAGACTCGTTCGGGTTTTGCCTAAGGGCGTGTAGATCGTTGACGGAGTGTGAAGCTCCTCACCGGGAGACCGCGCAAGTCCCCCTTTGTCGGTTCGGCCGGGGGTGCAAGGTGAAGTTCTTCGCCCCTGATCTGTGGGATCCCAGCGAGAAAAACGCGTAGACGCAGGCGATTTAAACAGGTTCGGGCCGCTAAGGAGCGTAATACCCTATTCCTGTGTTCTGGTAGATCTGAGAGTATGATGAAATCCAGAGAGAGTCCCCCTTATCTCCTAGGCCTGGGCCTCCTTTTATATGGCAAGGGGCTACCACATCGGCCATGAGCTGCCTAAGAAAGAAAACATTCTTTTACATTTAGGGCTATCCTACCGTCGGAAGCAGCCTCTGACAGACACCGCAGCATGTCTTCGCTCGGTCAGCCGACCCATCCGGGGGACGCCCATTTCAGCCTTCATTAAATGGCGGATGACTTCCGTGTCCCGCTCACATTGGGAACGGGAAACATCTGACCGGAGCTGGGGTACCAACTCCGACTGAGAGACGAGAGACAGAAGGCTCTCATCATTCTGATGGGACGGGGCGAAGCGTGCAGCAGACCGCCTGGCGCGCGTGCGGTGCACAGGCATCCTGGCACCACCTAACCCGCGATCTGACCGGTCTGCGACCAGTCACTCACCGTGACCAGTCACGGACCGGATATGCACACGCCACGCCGCATTAAATGCGACGTGGTGCACCTATCTGAACCACTATAAATACGGTTAGGTGAGTTCTGCTGCGCTCACCTAACCCGCGCACGTGGCATCCAAGCCGCAGGGGGTCGGAGCGCCCCAGGTCTAGGGGGAGAAACGGGAGCGGCCCGACCCCGGGGAAAACCGGGAGGGCAGCCGCCACGTCACCCTCGGGCCCGACCCCTCCGGGGGAACGGGCCACGTGGATCCCTGTGGCCGCCCTTCCCTTTGGTCTCGATACCCCCGGGCCCGCGTCACCGACAATCGTCATCGACCGCATGCCGCTTGTATGTTCCTTGAAAGTTGGCGGTGAACTGCTGCCATAAGTCTTCCCATGAAGAAATCGAGCGAGGTGGGAGGTGTACCAGCCATGATCGAGCAGATCCTTTCAACACCGCAGGCAAGTAGTTTGCCAACGCATTGTCATCTGCGCCGGCCATGTAGAGAACTGTAGAGCAGACGTGCAATACTAGCATCATACTTTTCTATCGCCGCAGGATGGAATTTGTTTGGCCATCGCACCTCTCGCAGCGCAGGTGTGGAAGCTTGACATCCGCCTCCCGGTATAAAGGGTGGACGATGTCCTCAGGCCTGCGGGAACCGCCTCTGGTTGATGATGATGGCGACGAAGGATCATTGTAGTCGGGGGTGCGATCCCTTGACCTACAGCCTTGTCCTTTGTCCCTCCTGGAATTCGGGGATCGCGAGTTTCGTCATCATCGATTGTCATCATATTGCTAAAGACCTCGATCGTTCTCGCCTTGTTGACTTTGGTGGTTTTGATGATCTCGATCAATGTTGTGATCTTCTCGGTTGTCGTTATCGTCCCGTCCTCTGTGTCCTCCGCAAGGTGCGCGAGGTTGGCGGTGGTCGACATCGTTCTGATCTCGTCGCTCCCGCCTACGCCCATTCAAGTGATTGAGAAGATCGCGGTCATCTTGATGAGGAGGGAGCTTATTGTCCTGTCTTCTTAGCAATGTGATTCGAAGATTACAACTCGGATCTCGGCTGGGGTATGGACTAAGAGCATCCTCAGCAGCATCATCCTCTGGTGGTTCTCGAGAAGGACCTTGGGGGTTTGATCCGGCCGCGGCCAAGAAGGCAGAGTTGAGGTTGGCTACTATTGATTGTATTCATTTGACCCAGTCATCTGCTTCTGGGAAGGTTGCTGAATCAAATGGAGTTTGCTTCAGCAATGAGTTGACCATGGTGAAGTGCTCAGCAGGAGTTCGAACCGGCTCCTCAGGTTGACACGACGCAACAGGAGTAGGCGGTTCTTCTCCCGAACGAACTTCACCCTCTTCACGTATGTCCTCGACGACCCCTTCAATCACATTCACTTCACGTGGGGAGTTGGATCCTGGAGACTCCAAGCTATGAAGAATGGGAGGGTTCACAAGGATCGATGTTAATGAATTCGACCAAACGATCTGGGGTTTCCATCTCGCTATCGTCCACCGATGCATCTCGAGGTTGATCTCGACGTTGGTGGATCGGATAGTAGGGAACACGGACCATGGATCCGATGATCCTCAAGAAGATCTAAGAGGGTGACTTTTTGATTTGTGGATCAGGCACCACGCCTTGTACGGAGATGTGCGTTGGATATCTCAATCTTTGCAAGCATCGAGTTCAGCCTTCACCTTAAGTATTACCTAACATTCGACCAGAGAGTGCTGGGATGTCTTGTGGATCGAACACTAGGTGTGATGGTTTGGAGAAGACTTCCTTGTCAGCACCTGGCCCTTTACAGATATCTGGGGCTTGGCCACTTTAGGAGTTCTTCGAGGAGCTAAAGTTGTCGACTTCATTTTTTCTGACTGGACAAGAGGAACAACTGAGGAAGGATTGTTTACCGTTGCCCTCACGGCCCTATTCTCAATCCCAGCTGGTATTGGGGAAGGCAAGATTGGAGTTGCGACGAAGACGGGAAAGACGATGGATCCGACTTAAGTCCAAACGAACGTTGACTGGGTAGGATCTCCTAGGCTTGGACGAATGTGGACATTGTTGTCGGAAGGCTTTGAGCTTGAAGCCATCTCCACAAAACCTTGAGCACCAAGCACCTCTACCTAGCATGCCACTATCGACGGGTTATATCCGTAGACCGTATCCTGAGGGTATGGGGGTACATCGGAGCAAGGATCTACACGAAATGATATCAAGCACGCAAAGGACAAGGATTATAGTGGTTCAAGCCCCTCGTAAAGTAATAGCCCGACGAGATCCCAATCGAGAACAACTCGACGAGATCCAACCGGCGAGTTGTCTTCAAGTCCTTCGGATTGCCTCTATGGTGGTGGCTTGCCCCTATGATTCCATCATCCCGTACCCCTGGGGGGCCTTGTATTTATACCGCAGACTGTCTTGGCCTCCAAGTAGAACTCAGAGAATATTTTTGGCCTACGAGATCACAGAGATTGTATCTTCCTCGAATAGGACTCTAACACCTTCTATTCGGGATACAATTTCCCTGTTTATTAGTCGAATTCCATAATGTTAAGGTAACCTTCCCATATATTAAGGGTATGCCGTATCCATATACTTCACAACCCTAAGAATAGGAGGTATGCCTTATCCGTAACCTTGAATATTCATCCATATATTTTGCACCAAAGTATGGGATATCATTTAGTTTATTTCGTAATTAGTATTGATAAACCATGACTTTTCATCAAAATTTTCTTATATTCCACTTTTTGGGATGCAAAATTTGGCCAACAACCTAATATTTCATCTACAATATCCTAGAAAGTCTACTAAATTTATTATCCTAGAAAGTCTACTAAATTTATTTCTTTCCAAACATGTGTTTGAGAATCTAGTTTTATTTGTTGCTAATAACTAGTATCTTTCTACTCCTAGCTCGATTGTTGACAATAGCAAGAACTTAAATTTACTTAGTAATTCCCGCGGCAAAGCACGAAGAATCACCTAGTTTGATACATACCAAGAAAAAAATATGAACAGGGTATGTTGCATCCTGTAGCACAAACTCCAGTGAAGCTTTGGCGAGGTCCTCCGCTCACCGATGGCACATTCCTCTTCCTCCTCGTCAAGTACCGTCATGGCCCTTCACTTCCTACTTCCTCCGCTCCGAACTGGTGAGCCCCCAACGAACGACACGCTTAGTGGCTCTGCTCGCGAAAGGGGTCGGTCGCTTCACCACGCTGTTGTGTAGGCCTACATCGACGAGCGCCCACCATCGCTTCCTCTGCACTGAGCCCCTAGCTTCCTCGATTCTTGCATTCTCCTTTCCTCCTGGCTCCTGCTCGGATGGTTGTTGCTCGATTGGCGGCTGTTTGTCAGTCGCCATCGTGTCACATGAGCCAGGCAGTGTCCTGTCATTCTTGCGCCATGTCGTGTTGGCTCGCTACATGAAATTGTTGTGTTGGCATGCTAGGTCGGGAAGTAGCCCAAGCACAGCATGGCTAGACGGGTCGTGCCAGCATGACCCACAGCCAAATAGAATGTGTTGTTCCTGGGCCATGAACTGTACATGCGTGCTCGGGCGGACACAGAAAGGCCCAACCCATTTGACAACCTATAGGAGGATTTGGCAAACCCATAGCCATTCTTCTGTTTTTACAGATGAGATCAATTAAGACACCTCAGTCACACATAATTAACTTGATTAATGTCAAATTAAAGGGAAACTATTTTTTTAAGATGTTCCCTTCCATAATAGCAATTACACTCCATCCAACACTAAAAAAACAACACACTCTTTTCCCAAAATAACATGCAAGCACAATATATTCTAGAAAACATACCCATTTTCTTCTTGTTTTTATTAGAAATAATTTCAAGTAGCGTTGTCCGAAACAAAACAAATTCAATATGCATAATGAGGATAAACCGATCTCATGGGGATATACACATTTGTGTTGCTTATCTCATTGGTGAAAAGGAAAATATTTTCGCACTAAATCAACACTAATTAAAGAGTTAATTAGGAGAAATTAATCTCAGCTAGTAGAAACAAAGGGTTGGTTGTCATTTTTGCAACTACGCTAGGTGGTTTGAACAACAACTCTAAGGGATTCACACCACATAAGGAGTCGGAGTCGATGTCGATGGACGGGGAAATATCCTCAAGGCACCCAACACGATGATTTCCTTTTCCTTCTTAGGCATAATTACGCAGGGATACTTGGCCACCCTGAAATATGAGATATTGATACCTTTTACATACATGCTATTTAAACTAATATTCTTTAATCAAGTATATAAGTAATTTTTTCATAGTTCCTATAAGCCAAGCATTGAAAAATTATGTTCTAAGATTTAAAATTTATAGTATAAATATATGGATTGAAATTGTAATGTATGGAATTCACAGTATTCGTTTTGATTTTTTCTCTTGAAAATGCTACAAAAAAAACCTAGTCACGATTAATATTACTTACCCATGTAAAAGAGACTACCAATAAAAATAATCTAATCAAATCATTTTTTCATTTGATTCAAACCAAGACACTTATTAGCTCAATGTGCCATGCTAAGAGGACTTCGAGAGAAACTAAGTAATACATGAGGTTATTTACCAACCACACACATAAAGGAAGAAATTACTCACATCCATGGTATGATATACTCAAATTTATCAATAATTTAATAATATTATTAAAATTTCATAATTTTAACACAAATTTGTTCTTTACCACAGTACAGCTAAAACTAAAAATTTATCATGGAATTTTTCTGCTATTCCATCTTTTTGTTGTTATGTTTCGATAATGATTTTGCTAGCTCTAGCAACCATACCTTGCAACTAAACACTACTAGCTAGTTCGTGTGCACACATTGTGTAATATATATTATTTATAATTTTTACATAAGTTAGTACTCCGTAGTAATTATCATGACATATTAATAATATTAGTTAGAAATAATTTTTACATGAGTTACTAGTAATTACTGTGACATCCAAGTTGCTTAACTAATTTTTAGAATTTAAGAGATATTTTTTCCTCAACACAATCAAGAATTCTCTTAACTAATTATATGTGAAGATAATATTCAATGCTACATATAGTCATATGAATATCTATAATTTATGTTAGCAAATAATGCAATCAAGATCGAACACGAGACACAGATTTTTACGTGGAAAACCCTTGCGGGAAAAAACCACGGGCGCCAATCGGCGATCTTCACTATATGAGGAGAGTGTTTACAGAACGCAGGGAATACAATGAGTCGTCAACTCTTCCCGTGCGGCTTATAAGATGTATTTATAGGACGAACTGACTGCAGTCAAATACGAAAACAAATCCGCTAATAAACATGACCGAACCATGGGCCCTCCAGGCGTCCCCACAAGACTCACATTATAATTCGGATCATATTCCAACAATTTATATGGATAAATTAGAATAAATTAGAGGGCGACATTTGTTATGAATCTAATGATCATAGTGCACTAGAAATATTACTCATGTGAGTTGTGATTTTACTATATACGATTGCATATCTTATGTTATGTTATGTTATATAACTTAAAAATAATTGTATGAGTACAATAGTTCTTTATTATTATATTTGTCAATGCATTTTTATCTAAACTCGGTTAACTTTAGAGAAATTTAATATATGAAAAATAAAATAACTTATAATATAGAAATGATAATGTAAATAACAAAAACACTAATGTTAATTTTTATATTTATTTAGAAAAAGCAAGCTTCTAAAGCGTGGTATGAATGCCTTCGTTATTTCCTACTTAAAAATGACTTTGAGATAGGCAAAACTGGCACCACACTTTTCACTAAGAAATTCAAGAATGACTTATTTGTTTGTCAAATTTATGTCAATGACATAATATTTGGCTCAACTAATGCATGTTTTAGTGAAGAATTTAGTAGGAACATGACCAAGCGATTTGAGATGTCCATGATGGACGAGCTCATATTCTTCCTCGGGCTTCAAGTCAAGCAAGCAAAAGAGGGGACTGTCGTCTCCCAAACCAAATACTTGAAGGACATCCTCAAGAAATTTGGGATGAAGGATGCAAAGCCTATCAAGACGCCCATGCCCACTAACGGACACCTCGATCTTGATGAGCATGGTAAAAGTGTGGATCAAAAGATATATCGCTCCATGATTGGATCCTTGATTTACCTTTGTGCATCTAGACTCGATATCATGCTTAGTGTGTGCATGTGTGCTCGCTTCAAAGTGACACCCATCATTCGATTACCGTCAAGAGAATCCTAAGGTATTTGATGCATGCTCATAATCTTGGCTTGTGGTATCCTAAAGATTGTGCATTTGAGCTCATTGGCTACTTCGACTCGGACTATGCTGGGTGTAAGGATGACCATAAAAGCATAACTGGGACTTGTCAATTTCTTGGACGGTCCTTTGTTTCTTGGTCCTCCGAGAAACAAAATTCCACTACCCTATCCACCGCCGAGGCTAAATACATAGCCACCGGATCTTGTTGTGCCCAACTCCTTTGGATGAAACAAACCCTTCAAGACCTTGGCTATACATTTTCCAAGATCCCACTCCTATGTGACAATGAGAGTGCCATTAAAATAACCAACAATCCCGTCCAACACTCAAGAACTAAACATACTGACATTCGCCACCACTTCTTGAGAGATCATGAGACTAAAAAAGACATTACCCTAACACATGTGAGAACCTAAAGCCAATTAGTCGACATTTTCACCAAGCCGTTTGATGAGAAAAGGTTTTGTGAGCTTAGGAGTGAGCTCAGTATCTTGGATTCTCACAACATTTGTTGAGGAGTGGTTGGCTAATTAATAGCCAAGCATGAATCATCGAAAAATGTAAATTAAAATTGAACTTTTGTGTCTTGAAACCACTTCTTGAGTAGACGTTGGTCTTGATACCAAGAATAAGTTCAAACATTCTCCCATAATCTGAAAACCCTTTTTGTGAAAATGTTTGCAAAAATCTTGTGTGCTCTTTTTTTTTGCGAAAACTTGGTTTTTATTCTCTTTGTTGCATTGCAATGTGATCATGGTTATGTAATGTTTGATTGCTTGCTGGTCACTTGCAATATAACCATCTTACATGTCCATCCATCTCTCAAATCCTATTTTTCTGTGTCTGCCAGGAAGGTTCGGTCCCCTGCCAAGAACTTCCGGACAACCTTATCTGTCTCCAATATTCAATTTTTCTATGCCTCCTGGAAGTTCCGACCGCTTCTCCAGGAACTTTTGTCTATCAGGGGGTGTGTATATATACATACACACACTACAGATGGGGTGTAGTATAGTACAACACAACCACCCGCCCTGCCCCTCCCCGCCCCTTGCCCCCTCTTCCCCCATGTCATAATTTTGTTACTATCAACTATACATATTATTTATACTACTCGATCCCCCCCCCGTTCCCACCTTTTCCCTCTCACCCTCCATTTTTTTGGGATCTAGGCCGATGGCGCGGCTACTCTAGTAGCGGTGGAGGGGATCCGGCGGTTCGGAGCAAGGCGGCGAGGTGAGGAGCCCCGGCCGTCCTCCATCCCGTTTTCTCTCGTTTTCTATTTCTTGAAGATTGATCAAGGATTCTCTTTCTTTTTCTTGCAGATCGATCGAGGTATAAGCCAGCAGGTCGCCAGTGGCGTCGTGATTCATCAGCAACTCGATCGGCATCGACGGTGGCGATTAGATCGATGTCCACGTCCACGTTGCGGCGACTCGATCTGTGTCCACGGTGCACGGTGCAGCCCATCGGCAAGCCGGAGGCGACGACCAATCCATTGGCTCGCTGAAATCATACGACAATGGCAAAAGGCGGCGGCATCGGCAACGACGAGCCCCCTCCAATGCTCCAACCGAAGATCACGGCAGACCATCCAAAGAATAGCAGGATTTGCCTGGTAGAAACTAGAAACACGAGCTTTTCTTCAGATTATAGTAATCAGTATGTGCACATGTATGCATCTGGTTGCCTGTATATACATCATCTCTTCTTAATTACTATAGTACTACGAGATCAACTAATTTCATATTATATGTCAGTATTACATATATACTACTGTTAAAAGCGTGCATATATGCAACAGTATAGTCGAGTATGGCCAATTTTGGAAATACATGCCGCTCTTCTGAAGCTTTGAAAATTTTGGAAATACATGCCGCTTTTCTGAATCTCTGAAAATGTACTGATAATTTTGGAATTCATTGGATAGCACTACTCTGAAATTTCCTGGTTCAACATAGCAGCTCAATTGATTTTTTTCTGAACCTCACTACATGTGGTCCTGTTGAACAGAGTAGTTTTCATCTCAATATTTTGACAGAGCAGACATCTTCAGACTGAAAGTTCTGAGTTTTACTGAAATGCTTAGCTTCTAATACTCAACACTGCCAGCTGAATGATATTTTTCTTGTAGGTTTTCAGAAACTGAAATGCAACTTATCTATATGTACCAGTTTCTTTGCAAGGATAGTAGGTACATATCTCGTCGTTCACATTGCATATGTGCCTGTCTGATGTATTTTTCTAGATACATGTACATTTTATTGTCTTGATGAACATGCAGGAAGTATGAATATATTGGTTCTGCAAACAAAACATTCCTATATGAAATTTGTAAATTTTTGGAACACGTCATAACTTTGATATATGACCTGAATGTAGTTAATGTTCATGAATTTCTTATATTTGTTCATGTTTATGTTTACGAGAAATCTGAATCTGAATGTTCTAGTTGATAGGCTACCAATTTTTTGAAATTCTGGTCCTCTCTCTCTCAATGTCCTTCAAGACCAATTGGTGTTACCTCACAGCGATGAGATGTACTACTACAAGCTTAGCTCGCAGCGAGATGTACACCTCTATGCCACTGGAAGTGTGAGGAGACTCTCTTGCTTGGATCTTTTTATTCATCTCTGATGCTAAATTGATTGTGTATTTGGTAATGTTGGTTACTTTACATTTTGTAACCAAAGCTGAATTGCACTGGCTCCATCAGCTATTCAGCTCTATTAATTTGTCATATCTGTCTGCAGGCATTTGTTGATTTAGCTTATAAGAATTCAAGTGGATGAAGGGAAAAGGAGAAGAACCTCTGATGGAATGGCGGGCAGATCATGGCAAGCAACAGATAGCTGAGGTGATTATTCTTGTGCTGCTGCCCCACTGGGGATGAGCTGCTGCAACCCCTATCATTGATTGAGCAGATCACTGCACCGCTGCTATAACCTATGGGTGTTCTTCCTACAAAGGACCCAGGTCGTCGTGGATGCTGCGCCGCTTCCATCCCTTCATGTTGTGGCACCGAAGCAGACGGGACTCGTCGACGAGTACTAGATCTGCACCGCGACGAATGGTCTTCTTCCTGCAGTTGGATTCAGTCTGGGCTGCCGCATCTCACCCATTTGGCGTATGATATTTTTATTATGTGTGCTAGAGATCCGAATTTTTATTTGTTTGGTCATGATTTCGTCTGTCCAATGTTTTGGAAAATTGGCAATAGCATCACTAGGGTGGACTACAACATTGATTGTGTTGTAATTTTTTACTTGTTTTGTGCATTCTACCAATGTGTCACATTGCGTGTGTGATCAAACAGTTGTTGTAATACTGAAATTTGTTCGAACAATTCCCAGATGTTCATAAATCTTTTACTTCAGCCATTTGGGTGTAATTTATGTCCTGAAAGAAAAACGTCTAGGAGTAATTTCTTTATGGAAGAAAGGTTTATTGAGAGAAGACGGAACTAAAATTTGTTGCTAGATCAAGATTTTACTTCTAACTTGAGAGTAAGTTGTTTACTGATAGAAGACTATAGTAAAAACTTGCCACCTTGCGGATTTTGATAGGTCAGATGGTTTTGTGCAGGGCATATTACATGAATAGTAATTCATTTACTAATTGAAACCACAAATACTGATAGTAATTGTCTTACCCAATACCACCTGTTTCACGAGATGTACCCGCCATACTAGATGGTTTTGTGCGGGACCAATTACAAGAATAGTAACTCGATTACTTATCGAAACTAAACATACTGATAGTAAATGAATTACTAAACCTATCATTTTTGGTGGCTAGGCTAGAAAAAGGTGCAGGATGGGTACATCGTTCAATTTCTACGTATAGTAAATATGTTACTTATAGTATGTTGTGTTATAAACAATCTTTTAGTAATTACTTTATTGTACTTATTTTTGAAAGGTGCGGGGTGAGGGGTGTGCGGTGGGGGCGGCTGGGCTAGAAAAGGTCCGAGGGGGGGAGTGGGAGGGGGTGAGTGGGTGGGTGGGGGGTGGGGGGTGTATGTGAGGGGAACGTTTTAGTTATCGCGCATCCTAAGCGCGGTTTAGCGCATCCCTATATAGGGGGAGCCCGAGATCATGTTCTCTCTACTCACTCTTCCCCTAACTGCCCCTAACCCCCTGGTGGCGATTCCTTGACTCCACCATCGAAATGCTTCGGGGCTTCACGTTTCTCACCCCTTTGGTGGTTGGAAACTTTGTCCCGTTGTCATCTTCATTGATATTTGTCTCACGGTTTGTTTTCAATCCCTTTTCCCTAGGTTTTTCCCTATTTGACTCGATCTTTAAATCTGAGAACCTAGGAGAACTTCTAGAAACCTTCTTGTGAACCCATAGGGGTGACACCGAGACCATCCCCTCCGACGACGAGTGGCTCTCTCCTTTCCTTGCTACTTATGCCTTTTTGGTGCTTTGATGCCAAAGGGGGAGAAGATTGCAGAATGAAGGGGGTCCAACTACCAAGTACCTCTTTTGGGCTGACTGTCTCCAACCAGCCGGAAGTTTCAGGTCTTTGGCTAGGAAGTTTCGACTAGGCTGCTCTTTCAGGATTCCTAGATTTCCATCTTGAGTCCATCTAGACATGTAAAAATTCTTTGCTTGCTGGGATGTAATGAATAGTAGTTTTAAAGCTTATTTACCTTAGTTAACTTAATGCATTGTGTGACATTCATGGATTTTTGGTGTATTGTTATTTTACTCTTTTTGTGTGCTTGTCATGTCATATGCATCTCTTGTTCATATCTTATCACACATTGCTGCACCCCACGAATGAGAAGTTTTGGGCAAAGCTCTTCACATTTATCCCTTAAATATATGCATATGAGACTCATATTTTTATATGCATACATTAAGGGGGAGCTTCTCTCACCTCTTTTCATTCAAAAATAATTGATACTCATTCTTTTGTGAGATTTAACCAAGTTGTCATCATCACCAAAAAGAGTGAGATTGAAGGTGCATCTAACCCCCTAAGTGGGTTTGGTGATTAGTAACAAAACGGTTAAGGGACTAATGATTTTGTTGAGATAAGTGCAGAGAATTAGTCCCAAAGTGCTTAGGTGTGCTTCGAGACCCTCCAACATCAAATTCAAAGTGGCGAGAGGACTCGGAGATTTATTTAAATTTCTTTTGCATTTTGATCTTGAGTATAGGAAAGCCGTACTATAAAGAGGGAATCCAAATGGTTGCCTGAGATAGTTCAATTGCTTAAAATCAAATTTCATAGAAGAGAGATACATTTGCACAACACTTGCACGGGCCTGACACTTGGCCCGGAACCTCCTGGCACCACGTTTCAGCCTGTCTTTCTAAATGTTGGTCGGAAGTTCCTGGCACCTACGTCATTGGAAGCCTATATAGTCCTCACACCTCCCATATCTCACTTTTGGCAATTCAACTTTTGTTTTTCTGTCTCCTAGCTTCTCCCATGGTGTTCTTGCTCCCTCCACCTTGTTCTTGAGCCTCCCAATTGAGTTTGAGTGAGATTGAGGGTGGTGGTGAGGATTGGTGATGTTGAGAGTGTTAGGATAACTTAAGCACTTGAAGATCTTCGTGGGCGGCCATTTGATGCTTGTTACTCTTGAAGGGCAACCTCCTAGACGGATAGGCGTCGCCCGCTTGCATCCAAGTGTGTGGATTGCTCGAGAAAGTTTGTGAAGGTCTTCCTCACCTCCGCAAGGAAAAGAGGTACTTTGAGTGAAAATCCGAGCTAAGTCTTCAGAGGTTGTTTTGGTAGAGCAATCCTCATCCATGGTGTTCACTACGGATTCAAATTAGGAATCTTTGTGGTCACTTGAATCCTAGTGAAGTACCTGGGGATGTTGGATTGAAAACTAGGACCTCCTCCTAGGGTTTTGCTCGGTGAGGCAAAGGGGTTAATCGAGACCCAGCTCTTCGGAGTTCCTCAACGGAGAGTAGGATTCTTGTAATCCAAACATCAGGGAAAAATCTCTTGTCTCACTTGTGTATGATTTGTGCCTTCCCATGTATGTCTCTGCTTCTTGTTGATTTACTTCATCTCCTGCACTTGGGAAAGTCTCAGGGTTCCTTGAGAATTGAGACGTTGCCCTCAAAGTACTAGAACACTGGAAGTTCCTGAGGTTGTCCGGAATTTCCGAGGTTCTTGCCAAGAAGTTCCAAACCCTGTTGAATTTAACCACTGTGATTGAAGAAATTTTCAGGAACGCCTATTCACCCCCCGCGCTCTAAGCGACACTATGGGCTTTCAGTATGTCCTTGAGACGTATATAAAGTCTATAGTTTATAAACACTAAGCACCTAAGTTATGGTCACTACTCCCTAGTTCATATTTTCCCCTTGCATATACATGTTGCAACTTTGATTCACATTTGCCCACAAATTTTGTTTACCAACGTTGATGAGATAGGGCAGCCAACTATGTTTAGTTGTTTATTACTAGCACACAATCACAAATGCATTAGAAATTATTAATCCCTAGTGATTTTGGACGAAAGGACACTACAAATTATCCCCTAAACTATAGGGACAATATGAATTGTCACCTTTAAATCACAAAATCAGATATTCTTTACCCTTAATTTTTCATACCGGACGAATTACCTCTAACGTTGAGGGTGAAGAATATTTAGTTTTGTGGTTTAGAGGGTAATTCGCACTGTCGCTATAGTTTAGGGATGTAACTCGGATTTTTTCCTTAACAAAGCCCTGATAACCCACAACAACACACCAATATACTAGGAACAACACGCTGCTAGAAGATAGAAGCGAGCTAAACTCTAATCTTCCATATAATCCACCAGCTCAATTTACTCATTCATCATTTATCATTAAACAAATCTAACAGACGATATTATCAGTATCCGATCGAACGGCCAACATTGCTTGCGCGTCCCACGTAGATCGCCCCCCACCCACGCGTTTCTCCGCCTTCCTCAGAGCATCACCAAGAGTTTCCTTATTCTATTCCCTTTCCTCAAATTTAGGAAATTTTGGTTGAAAATCACATCCAACAAATCCCCTAACCTATCTCCCAATAATCCAGGTTCCCAACTTCGGATATCTCGTTACCCACTTCTAGGGAGCGATTTTTTCTTCCCAATCACAGGCTTCTCTCTCTCGCGCGTGCAGGGGGAAAATGTTGTCGCGCTCCTTTTCTCGCCCTCCTCGCCCGCAGTGACTGTCGTCTTTCTCGCAGGCGTCGGCGGTGGCTTTCCAGGCGGCGAAGCAGCGGCCAACCCCTTCCTCCAAGGCGTCAACGTCGGATTTCCAGGAGGCGATGCAGCCGCCTCCTCTTCCTCGCAGGTGTCGGAGTCGGCAGTGGCTTTCCAGGGGACGCCCGCACATCGACCGCCGCTGCTGCCGCAAGCCCCACCGCCTCCTCGATTTGGGGCCGACGGCCCTCCGCGCCCCGCAGCACCGTCTCACCGTTGTCTCAACTTGCGTCATCCTCAACCTCCCTACTCCGGTGTGCAGGAGACAAAGTCCATGGATGAACAGGCTCCATGGGAGACACTAGATCCCCTCTCACACGAAGCTCCTGGCGACGATTTCTCCATGGCTTACTCTGTTAGTGATGAAGAATTACTCCACAGGAGCAATTTCAGTAAGGTTCTCCCTGATTCATTCGATGTTTAGATGTAATTTTCAGAGTAATTAAAGTTGCATCCTGATCTAATGTCCATTCTATGACTGACTTCCCTGGCTAGAAATTCAGGAATTCAGGTTTCAGAACACTTAGAGGAAAATGTGAGAGAACAATTGTTTGTAGCAGTAGTTTCAGACATGTTGCAGTAGTTCCAGACATGTTTCAGACTTGAAATGAGGAATTTGATGCATGTTGCTGTAGTTCCTTGTGGTGTATATCCTGTATTTACATCAAAACTTGAAAAAAGGTTATTCACTGCACATAGTGTACATGCTGTACGTAGTGTACATCAGCATATGCTTTTTTTTAGACACTATGTGCTCTCAATTTTTGAGACACTATATGCTCTGAATTTGTTTGACACTATGTGCTCTGAATTTTTTTGACAGTGTATACTCTTAAATTTTTTTCCCTGTACATGGTAACAAGGTTTTGTTTCTTTGTTCATGAACAGATAGTATGGAGCGAGAGCGCTATTACACTAACTTGATCAATGATGAGAGCTATCATCTTGAGTCGAGTGAGATGGGCAGCCAGTACGCCGATGAACAAGATCCAATTGGGAATGAAAATGTTGTTGTGAGACCGAACCAAAAAAGATCCAAAAATTTCAGTTTGGAGGAGGACAACCTTTTGGTGTCGGCTTGGATAAATGTTTCTTTTGATGTAGTTCAAGGGACAGATCAATCTCATGGTACATATTGGGGCCGTATTTACGAATATTTTCATGACAACAAGGAATTCGATTCAGATCGGTCCCAAAGTTCACTTGTACATCGTTGGTCCGCTATACAAGAGCAAGTCAATAAGTACACTGGTTACTTATGTCAAATTCAGAATCGAAATCAGAGTGGTGTCAATCCTGAGGACATGGTAAAACTTGGTTTATACATCATACTTTCCAATCTTGTCTTTTATGTTTCTGACTTATGTTCATTTTTTTTGCAGCATGTGCAAGCAGCCATGTTGTACAAGAACAAAGAAAAAAAGAAGTTTCAGTTCATGCATTGCTACAATGTTTTAAAGAATCTGCCAAAGTGGCATACTAAGCGCACTCAGCTGGCAGCTAGTAAAACTTCTAACAAGAAGCAAAAGAAGACCGACAATTCCACTCCTGCGATGTGTACACCTGCATGTGATGCTGATGAGAGTGAGGCTGCTGCTGATCTTGAGAATACAGAAGGTGAGGGAAGACCTATTGGGAGGAAGAAGGCGAAACAACAGATACGCGAACGCACTGATCAATCACGGAAAGAGTCCTTAGACTATCTATGGAATAAGAAGAAAGAGGCCGATGCGGAGAAGGAGCGAAAGCTTGAGGAGAGGTACAAAATTGCTTTCGCACTTGAGCAACAGCGGATTGATCTGGAGAAAAACAAGTTTGAGTTGAAGAGAATGATAGAAGATGACAAGATTTTGAGGACTGATACTAATGCAATGAGCATCGAGGAGCAGGAGTACTATCAAAATCTGAAGAATCAAATTCTAAGTCGTCGTTCAGCTCAAGCATAAATTAGTTTTATTATTCATCAATTAGCAATCAAAATTTGTTAGGTATAGACCTTAATATTCTTTAGCTATGGAGTCTACTTAAAGGAGTAGTCAATTTTACTATCTTGTTTTGGTACTGTTTTATGTAACTAGAAATTGCTGCTGATGGAATTGCTTCTTCATCTGAAATGGTCCTGTTACTGATAGTGTGCAATTTCACATCATGTTGTCCTCTGGTGCTGATGCTGCTCCTGATTGGTGGTGCATGCAATTGTGTATTATTGCTGAAAGGCTTCCTCCCAAACTTTGCTAGACTGGGATCATGGAATGTGATAATGTTCTTGACACTGGAGCATGACCCTGACAGAATTGAAGTAGTGCCATTCTTTTTGTAGAGAACCTCTCAAATTCAGAATGATGAAAGATGAGCTGCAGAATTGAGCTCGGTTGCGCAATAGCTTTTATATTGTGTCCTTAATATAGAGACTATCTGTAAAGCATATGGTTCAGAGTTTCTGATTAAACAAAGACATTAGTGCATAATGATTCTGAAATATGCTGGTGAATATTTCAAAACAAAAGTAATATGCAAAACGTTCAAGGGCTCAATGTATTGTACTAATTAAAAACACGCAACAAATCTCTAATTATCATGATCTCTGACATTATTTAATAATATTAAATCTACATGTAATATCGGTCTGCATGATGATGCCACAAATGTTTGATGAGGTCTTCTCTCAGTTGGTTGTGAACTTCTTTGTCTTGAATTTTTGAGTACTGACTAATGAAATCATTAAAGTTGGATGTACGTTCATGGGAACCACCCGCCTGTTCTCCCATCTCATCATATATTAAATCAAAATCACCATTGCGCTCATCCTCCACAATCATGTTATTCATGATTATACAAGCTCTCATTATTTGACGTAGAGCAACTGTTTTCCAAAAACGTGCTGGTCCACGAACAATAGCAAAGCGAGCTTGAAGCACTCCAAATGCTTGTTCGACATCCTTCCTAGCGGCTTCTTGTGCTTTGGTAAAATATTTTATCTTATTTCCTTGTGGCAGCTTAATGCTCTTGCCAAGTGTTGCTCATGAAGGATAAATACCATCTGCAAGATAATACCCCATATTATAGTCATGAACGTTGATACTAAAATTAACTTTAGGAGCCTGCCCTTCAGCTAGATTTGCAAACAACGGCGACCGTTGAAGGACATTAATATCATTGTGAGATCCAGGTAAACCGAAAAACGCATGCCAAATCCATCTGTCACGTGAGGCAACGGCTTCTAAAACTAAAGTAGGAACTCCCTCTTTCCCTTTATACTGACCTTGCCATGCAGTCGGGCAGTTCTTCCATTGCCAATGCATACAATCTAAAGAACCCAACATTCCTGGGAACCCTCTTTCTTCCCCCTCAGCAAGTAATCTAGCTATGTCGTTCTCATTTGGTGTTCTCATATACTCCTCTCCAAAAACTTCATCAACGGCCACCACAAATGTCATGCCCCGATTTTCGATCGGGATTAAAAATTACCTAATAATACATTTTCCAGAAATTTAATAAAAATTTAAACAAGCGAATTTAGCAAGGAAATCAAAAATTTCCTTTAAAAATCATGGCCAGAAATATTTTTGTAATATTCCCAGTGACCTAAAGTACTCTCCAAAATTTTTCGTGAATTTTTGGAGCTAAAGAAATAATTTTAAAGTCACAAAGTTCATTTAACAAATTAAATTAATTGAACAAAAATAAAAGGGTCCCTTTTGTTTTGGGCCGTTTTCGGCCCAAAACTCCTCTCTCTCTCTCTCGTGCGGCCCAAGTGGCTTCCTTCCCTCTCCGGCCTAGCCACCCGAGCCGCCGCGCCCCTTCCCTTCTCGGCCCAAGGCGGCCCAAGCCACCCGCCTCCGCGTCCCTCCTCCTCTCGGGCCGGCCCGAGGCCGTGGCCCAAGGCCGCCCGACAGCCGCCGCCGCACCCGCGTCGCTCGGCTGCCGCATCCAAGCCGCCGCGCCGCCCGCCGCCGCGCCCGCTCCACCGCATTTCCCGGCGGATTTTCCACCGCGCCGCCAACCCTAATCGGCCCTCCTATTTATTCCCCCCCCCCCCCGAGGCCTCCGCCTCATTTTCCCCGCCGCCGTTGCCCCCAAACCCTAACCCTAGCGCCGCCGCCGTCGCCTCCTTCCGCGCCGGTGAGCTCCGCCGCCTCCTCTCTCTCTCCTCTCTCGCAGCGCCACCTGCTGCACCCGCGCCCCGCCGCACCTCCTGCGCCGCCGCTCCGGCCGTGCGCCCGTGCGTGGCCGTAGCCGCCCGAGTGCCGCGCCGCGTCTCGCCGTCCCTCGGCCGCGTCTCCACGCCGTCGTCGCCCTCGGTGAGCCCTCCCCTTCCCCTCTTCTTCCTCCCCTCCGGCGTCCCTAGCCGCCGTGCTGCCGCGCGCCGTCTCGCCGCGCCGGTGCGCACCGCCGCCACAGCGCCACCGCCGCCGCCGCCTCGCCTCCCGTCCCCGCCAGTGGCCGCGCCGCCGCCTCGCCGTCGCACGGCCCGTGGCCGCCGCCGCCGTGCCCTGGCCGGGTCGGCCTAGGGTTTCGGCCGAACCCTAGCCGCCCGCCCGGCCGTAGAGGCTGCGCCCCGGGCCGGCCCACCTCCCTCCGGCCCAGTGGCTGTTGGGCCGATTGGCCCACCTTCTCGCGAAAAGTCCACTTCACGTCCCTCCCAGCCCTTTCTCCTCTATTGGGCCGTCGCCTATTATCCTTTATCCACACAAAAGTCTACTTTTTGTCCCTCGGCCCTTTTAACTTTTTTCGAGGAAGTCCAGTTCACCTCCTCAAGTCCAGTTTACCTCCCTCTCAGCCTTTTTTTTCCCTTTCTCCTGCAAAGTCCTTTTACCTCCTTTACCTCCCCGGTTCGCCGACTTTTATGTCGCCGACACGTGGGCCCCCTTTGTTTACTCCAATCCACACCCAGACCAGTGGCCGCCCGCGGCTTCGCCACTTGGCGTCCACGTCGGCGCTACCTTCTCCCTTCCGTCGCCGTGGCCGCCACGTCAGTGCCACGTGGTGCGTCCGCACCCGTGTGTGCGTGAACTTGGTCCACCCTGGATCAGCCGCCCTTGACCCGTTGACACGTGGGACCCCCGTTCCGGCGTCGTTTCCCTTTGATGATGTCAGCGTAGCCCTTTCCTTTGCAAAATTAATTAATAATTGCGCAATAAATCGATTTAATTTCCAGAAATTCATTTAAATGGCTCAAAACTTCTAAAATTCATATCTAATTCAACGAACTCCAAATTGAGCCATTCAACTTGCAAAATTCATCTAAAATTGAGCTCTACATGTTTGTTTACTTTTTATGTACTGTTTACTTGGTTTTTATTAGAGTTTTTCCTCGTTTTGCGTGCCAGCGTGTAGATTCCGCCGTTTCGAAAGTTCGCGTTCGCGAGGAAAAGAGCTCAAATGATTGTTTGAAGAAGCAAGGCAAGTCACACATTCCCCTTTGAGCATGTTGTACCTATTTTACAAAATGTTTTCCATTTGCAAATAAAGTGCATGTTTTGCTAATTACATGGGAATAGGGTTTACCTATCCGTCCGCTTGAGCCATGTTTACTTGTTATACCGTCCTCTGTTAACTGTGGGTGATAATTTGACTAGCCTAAGTCACTTATGTTGAATTTGCTAGAATTATATATGCTTAGCCATGCTTAATTACCACTAGCTCATTTAATGGGATAATTACACTGTTTACAATTAGCTTCTAACGAGCAGTTCGCTCGAGACACCGGACCATGTTTTATTGGTCGTAATTATCCAACTAAAATATGACCTAATGGTGGGCTGTGGGTGCATGGTTTTGCTGGTCGCACCCATGGCAATTAAGGACCGGTTCATGGGAAACCCTGGAAGAATAACAGTGCTTACCACAAGCAAGAATGGGCAACTGCTGGACTCGTAGTATAGCTCTTTCCTAGCCGACGCTCCCTGGAAAGGGTGGGCGTGATGGAGTCGGTTCGGCCGGGGATATACCGGTTGATCGGCTGCCGGATTCACCAAGGCACGAAGGGGCGCTGCCCACTGCCTTTTGAGGGGTGGGGGCGAAACCTGCGGTGTGGTGCGCTTGGTTAGGAGGAGTTATGCGAAAGGTCTTGTCACGATTTCCCCCTTTGCAGTATCGTGGTGATATTTCGGGGCATGGTAACATGTGTGGAATCGTGTCTTGTGGGTACAGTTGCGCACCTCTGATCAGAGTAAAACTATTCGAATAGCCGTGCTCGCGGTTATGGGCAATCAACCAGATTCACCGTGATTAGTCCCACATGCTTAATTAATTTGACTTAATGAACTGGTGTAGTTCAGGTGGAATGGTTGGGCCTGTTCAACGTGGTTGTAGCGTTGTTCAGTGGAGATTTAATATTGCCTTAATTAAACAACTGTTTAACTGTTTTAAAATAAAAAGGGTTTTCAACCGCTTTTCTGCAAATAGCCACAAGCCTCTCTTTGTCTCCCCTGTGCACGTTTGCATCATTGGTGTGGCTTGTTGAGTACGGTGGTTGTACTCAATCTTGCTATTTTTCCCCCTTTTCAGAAGTTTAGTACTTCTGAGTTGAAGATGAAGTTAGAGGATCAAGGCTCAGACCCCAGTTGAGTTTGCCTGTGGAGTGGAGCTGAAGCCCGTTAGGATCGTCTTTTTCCGCTGCTGTTTTCTTTTTGGTGCGAGGACTAAGTGCCTCTGTTGTAAGTATTTATCGCTTTATTTACGTTTGGGTCTGTTTATTGATTTGTCGTTTTGTGTACCCTGGCTGATGCCTGGACAGGGACTTAATACACAAAATGGTCTGGAAATTTGGGAAAATTTCCGGGCGTGACAACAAACCTTTTAAAACTCTCAATAACGGTACTACCTCCAATACGAACATACTCATCAACTGCATCTGCAGCTATTCCATAACATAACATACGTGACACTGCTGTTACCTTTTGCAAACAGGACAATCCAAGGATGCCAGCCGCATTTCTCTTCTGCACAAAATACTCATCATGTGCTTCGACAGCATTCATTATGCGTAAAAAGAGAGGTCGTCTCATTTTAAACCTGCACATTAATTAACAATAATAATTCTCATATGTATCAATATTGCAAACAAAGATCGACAAAACACAAACCATTGCTACAAACCTGCGTCTAAATTGAACGGGGAGGTACGTAGGTTCTTCAGAAAAATAGTCATTATACAATCTTCGATGACCAGCCAATCTTTCCCGATTAATTACTGCATGACCTAAAACAGACCCACCACGCTTTGGAACTTCATCATCGTTGAATTCACCGTGCACTATGTCAACCGCCAAAGAAATAAATTCTTCATCGTCATCCGATAAACACTCCTCATCCAATAGCATTTGGAGGACAGTGCTTCGACGACTCATCTTTTTTTTTTACTGTGGGGTTGGAGTGTTTACTGCGGGATGAAGTGCGATGGAGAGGTGGCCAACAGAGGGAAGGGAGAGGTGACATGGGAGGGGGAAGGACCAGCTGGTGGAGAGGGGAATCAGGGGAGATCGTGACCAACAGGGAACAGTTCGGCGTCCATGGAGAAAAATCGTGAGAGATGACGAGATCAGCGATCGCGAGAGAGAGGAGATCGCATCTGTCCTTGTGCGTGCGCAGGGGAAGGGAGAAAAACTGATTTTTTCTGTTGGTGGTTAAAGGGAGGGCCCACTTTTAATTATGGGAAATCAATTTTAGGCTATCTCTTGGAAAGAATAGTTTTCTCACTTCCTATATTTAGTTTAGGAGATCCAAAAAATATAGTTTTGGGAATCAAATATTGGGATACTCTTGGTGATGCTCTCATATCGCTCCCCAACCATGTCACGCTATTTTGTCCGCCTTCCTCGCCGCCCCCTTTCCACAACCGCTCGCCCATGTCCTCTCCTATCGCCGCCTCCTCCGCTCTCCATCGTCACCTCTCCCTCTGCTCCGCCCCCGATCCGCGAAAAACGGAAGAGCGCCGCCAACCGCTCTACCTCCCCGCGCCAACGCGCTCCTGTCCCCGCCTCCGCTTCTCCGGGCTTCGCCTCCGCTGCTCACGTCTTTGCTCGTGCCGCGCTGGCGAGAGAAAAATCAGTGGCGGCCCATGTCGTTGTACGACAACTGCGGGTGAACGCAATGCGACTTGCACCCCTGATTTTGTGTGGCATCTTGTTCCACCAGATTGGCTGCAACGCCTCCTACGCCACGCCTGATTTTGCCGCTGTGAAGGAGCTAGGGAAGAGTCGCTGCAACACCTGCGACTCCCGTTGCTCTTGTTGTGTCCAGTCCCTGCAAAAGGTACCCTTTTTGCTGCTTCTTTTAGAAGAATGTCGATAATGAGGGAGCAAACTCCCTTGCATCAATACATTCTCTCTCTCTGTGGACCGTGCATTTGTTTTACTTACGAGATATATGTTTTCTTTTTTAAGTCAATCTTCCCATTCTAATGAGTAATGTGAGCATTTGATGTGTAATGTGATCATTTTTGTCTACGTAAAGGAAGATCAAGTTTAATATTAATATTCCAAATTCATTCTAGAACTACAGAGCATTGTTTATGAAAATAGTTGCAAATTTAAGCTTCTTAATGGCCCCTAGGGTGATGGAGGCCACGGCTGAGGCACTCACTCGGGAGGAAGTTCGCTGGTTCTATTGGGTGATGACCCTGAACTCTGCTGCCGAGGCCGCCACAATGATTGGCTCTACCGCTGAGGCTGAGCGGATCCGTCCACTCTGCTGCCCAGGCCGCTACACTGCCCCTGTATGGCAGGCTGCCCCCCTTGCTGACAACCACAATGTTCACATTCAATTCTTCATAAACCACCACCCTCAAGGCCATTCTTCCACCCCCTAGGTATTTATCCTATCGATCTCTTGGTTATAATGCAAATTTTGATTACACGCTACAGTACAATGTGCTCTGAATTGATGGGGCTATGCGGATTAATTTAGCTTTAGCAGTACTGTTAATCAGGCTGTTGATGCCACGCTTGCAGTTCCGGTCGTCAACAACTTTGTGCCTACTCTCCTACAAACCACCGATCTATAGCACCACCATTACTATGCTGAGACTGCGAACACGCACAGCTCTGGAGCCTTTTGTATGGCAAGGACCAGGAATTCAGGATGCAAGTCACCATATCGAATGGATTTGGTGGCCTTCTAATTTCTGTGTCCTGCAAAGGACGTTGCTTGTTTTCTATGGCAGCTATGTTGCTACCTTTTCAGAGAAAGTATTGCAATCTATATTCGCAAGATTTTATCATTTGACAAGTATGTTCTTGTCCTGTCACCCGACATATATTGTTCTTTGATCTTTCATGTTCATGAAAAATTCTCTTAATTGAGCCACAGTGAGATTGATGTAAACTATCAGCATACTAATTCCTGTAGAATAAATGTAGTGCATGGAGTTTCAGACCAACATATTCTAACAAGGAATACTTGAATAGAAGGTTCATGTTAGACCTCAGCTCTTTCTCATTTGTGCTATTCTAAAAAGAAAGGAAACGATGTGGTTTATTAATGAGGACATGCCTAGCATTTACTCATCTTCAAATGAAACTCCACTTGATATAGCGGGTCCAATTACAAGAAGTAGAGCTAAACAATTGGAGAAGAAAATTCATTCTCAGGTGAACGCTAACCTTATGTTTAATAATCAGTTTATGTTGAATGAGCCTATGCTTTTGAGTTCTTGTTCCAACGTCCTTAGGAATGATGGAGTGTATGAACCAGCATGGGATGAAGATGGATTCAAGCCTCTGTACATCTGAACCAAGAAGCCTATGGTGTGCATGAATAAAATGGTGGTTCATCACCTTTGCATGGGAATGCAACCAGAAGCTAGATGACTGACACATGGTACGAATTCCAAGCATCACCGAGGACAGAATACAAGGAGTTAGACAGTGTTCTATAAGTGGATGGAAGCGTCTTCAAGTCTACTTTCCAGCCCATCAAACGGCTCATTATTTGAACTTCCCAATAAAGAGTTATGCTCATTTTAGTAACTGCTGCCAGAAGCTGAAAAGACGCGCGAACCAGCCATGAAATCCACTAGTGCATAAGCATACTGCCATTTACTCAAAGATGAACGCCCTTATCTCTATATATATCTTGTACGAGACAACGAAAGGACAGATCTTGATTGGCTAAATTCAGAATACACAAACTCGTGGAGTTTTGTTTATGCGTGAGTCTTGAGAGGCTTGCAACACTTGTTCTTTCGATTCCTGAGGGAGTTGTAGAACGCCAAACTGTGGTTCACCCAGTTCGTGCCTTCACGTCTATAGGACGTGATTGCGTGGGCTGTTTCGTCGGTACGTGGAAGGGTGATTGTCTCGGTAGTTCATCGCGTGGACAGCCTCGCGGTGCACTGCCTCTTCACCAGGTCACGCAACGATAAGTTATCAAGTTCGCGGATCCTACGAGAAGATCGGGCCACCCAACTTGCTACACACGTTGCATAGGCGTGTGCATATCATCTGGTATCAGAGCCTCTGTTTCCTCAATAGGATTGTTCTTGTTTTTGGTAGGATAGAGTTTAAATACCTACTGTCCACTGATAGCCAAAAAGAAAACCTACAGCCCAAATTCATACGTGCTACTAATTTTGTAGTTTGCTTTATCGAGTTTTAATCCTTCAAGATTTGTCTAGTTGCTGAATTTTCTTTTCCACATCGTTCTAGTTGTTATCCTTGTTCTAATCATCAAATCGCTTGCTGCATGTACCCACCCTTGATCTGCTCATCATTGCTTGCTGCATATATATAAACAAAAAAAACCCCAACCCATCCCACCCTTGTTTTCTACCCGCCACATATTCCCCACCCGAGTTTCTTGTTTTTGTGCTGCGCCATCCATCTTAGTTGATCCTTATGGTCCCCTTTAGTTGAAAGTTGTGTTGCGTTTGACACAACGGTTAAAAGAAAAGATGTATATGGGTCAAACGAAGGACTGAAAACAACGAGTTCTTGTCCCAAAAAAAACAAAAACAAAAACAAAAAAAAGGAAAGAAAAGAAATAGAAGCGAATTGTGTTCAGCACATCAAAAGGGGTTTGGGCAGCAACAAGTTTCGGTTGGTGCAATTTGTGTTCATCTATCCACTTCCTACATCTTGTTCCTTTCTTTGTGCATCTTTTCCTTTATATTCAGCAACTTAGACTTGTGTTCTTGGATTATTATTCGGTTTTGCATCACTACATTTCAGTGCATTCCACTTACATATTACCCTACCAAGCTCCACTTAAAAGCACCGTGAGTTGTTGCACCGTCGTCGCTGTTACAATCACTCTTCCACTACAGATTGCAGCCACGGTTCTTGCTCTTTTCAGGGAGAGAAAGAACTTGTTTTGTAAGTGGTGAGGGAGTGATTCCACATATATTCCACATATATATTGTCCTATTTTTTCCCCTCTACTAATATGGCAGGACGTGGAGATGGTGCCGCTGTTTCGGTGGAGGAATTTCAGGAGTTGCGTACACAAATGAATGATTTGGTGCAGCAGCTCCAAACTCTCCAGTTGAACATGCCACGTGGAGAACCGCCACCAAATGAGGATGATGACATTGAGGAGGAGGATGAGGCAGGGCGTCGTCCCGCTGGCCGTGGACGTGGCGGGCGCGGTCGTGGTTTTGCTAATTTTGGTCGTGCTCGGCGCATTCCTGTTGGAGGTGGAGGAAATTATGATGGTGATGATGATATGTTGTCCGACATGGATGATCATCGGCATGGTGGACATCATGGTTATCGTGACCGTCGCCGTCGTTATGATGATGATGGTTTGAGCAAAGTGAAAGTGTCTATTCCAAAATTTAACAGAAAGGAAAGTGCTGATGATTATTTTGAGTGGGAGACCAAGGTTGATCAGATCTTTGATTTATATACTTATCCTCCTGTCAAGAAAGCAAAGCTTGCTGCCATTGAGTTCACAGGTTATGCAATCACTTGGTGGAATCAAGTGTGTGCTGATTTCCGCCGCGTTGGACATGATCGTATTACTTGGGATGACATGAAACGCGAAATGAGGCGGCGATTTGTTCCTGCACATTATTCTCGTGAGCTACATTTGAGGCTGAAACGTCTTGTCCAAGGTCATCGTAGTGTGGATGAATATTTTCAGGAAATGGAAATGTGTCTACTTCGTACCGGTATCACTGAAGATGAGGAATCAACTATGGCTCGATTTCTGGTTGGTCTTAATAAACCAATCGCAGACAAGGTGGACATGACTACTTACAACACCATGAATGAATTGCTACATTTTGCAAAAAGGGCAGAAAGGCAGCTTGCTGAATCCTATAAGAACCATGCTTCATTTTCAGCTCCTAATAATTCTACTCCATGGCACCATTCACAGCAGCACGGGTCAGGGGTGCACACACCTTCATCTCGTGCAACTTCTCGTTCCATTTCAACTTCTGCCAAACATTTTGATTCAAGAGGCAAAGCTGTGAGTTCTAATCAGTCCAGCTCCTCTGCTACTGCAGCCCCAAGGAAGACAAGTAAGATTGAATGTTTTAAGTGTGGTGGTCATGGGCATAAACAAGCTGAATGTCCCAATCGGCGTACCATTATTGCACTTGCTGATGGTTCTTATGATTCTCAAAGTGACGAGGATGAAGCATTTCCCAATGTATTTGCAGACCTCCATCTTGATACTTGTGAGTATTCAGCTGAGGATGGTACATTTGAGCTAGGTCTGAATTGTTTAGCCATTCAACCTATTCCCACTTTTGCTCACACTGACATGTTACAAGATGTTATTTCTCCATCTTCTGACGAGATTACTAGTGCTGATTTTGATGAGTTGCTTGCTGATTTTCCTGTTTTGGAGCTTTCTACAATGAATACACCATCTCCTTCTTTGGTGGTTAGGAGAGTTCTTTCCACTCAGTTTGTTGCTGCTGAACAAGGACAACGCCATAATTTGTTTCAGTCCCGATGCAAAGTGAAAGGCCAAGTGTGCCGTTTCATCATAGATGGTGGGAGCTGCAATAATATTGTTAGTGCTTTGCTTGTTGAGAAGCTTGGTTTGCAGCCACGTCGCCATCCACATCCATACCATATGCAATGGTTGAATAATTCCGGGACAGTTAAGGTTTCAGCCATGATTCGTTTGTCATTTTCCATTGGTGATTATCATGGTGAGGTTGATTATGATATTGTCCCCATGCAAGCATGCCATTTGCTGCTTGGTCGGCCCTGGCAATTTGATGTGGATTCGGTGCATTTTGGACGGTCTAACAAATACACTTTCATTGCCAATGACAAGAAGGTGGTTCTTGTTCCATTATCTCCAGAGGAGATACATGCTTCAGATGTGGCTCGCATGAAAAGAGAGGCATCTGAAAAAAGAAAACTGAGTGAGACCCACAACACTAGTAAGGAAGAGAGTTCTAAACCATCCAGCCACATAAAGCCTCATTCCACTTTAAAACAGCCACACCAAACTAAGTGCTTATTTGTGAGCAGGAGTGATTTGAGAGATGTGAGAAACACCATAGCCCCATTCTTTGTATTGTTGTACAAGGAGGTTTTATTTTCCACTAACGACTTACCTTGCTCGCTGTCTAGTGTTGTTCTTGATTTGTTACAGGACTTTGAGGATGTTTTTCCTGATGAGGTACCAGCTGGACTTCCCCCACTTTGCGGCATTGAGCATCAAATTGACTTGGTCCCTGGTGCTTCTCTTCCCAACCGTCCGGCATACCGCACAAATCCCGAAGAAACAAAAGAAATTCAGAAACAGGTAAAAGAGCTTTTGGACAAAGGGTATGTTCGTGAATCCTTATCACCATGTGTTGTTCCTGTTTTGTTAGTTCCAAAGAAAGATGGTTCTTGGCGTATGTGTGTTGATTGTCATGCTATCAATGCTATAACTGTTCGATATCGTCATCCCATTCCAAGGCTTGATGACATGTTAGATGAACTGAGTGGTTCAACTATGTTCACCAAGATGGATTTACGTAGTGGTTATCATCAAATTCAGATGAAAATAGGTGATGAATGGAAAACAGCATTTAAAACTAAATTTGGTCTTTATGAATGGCTTGTGATGCCTTTTGGTTTGATAAATGCTCCTTCAACTTTTATGCGTTTGATGAATCATGTGTTAAGAGCTTTCATTGGCAAATTTGTTATTGTTTATTTTGATGATATCCTGATCTATAGCAAATCATTTGATGAACACCTTGATCATATCCGTCAAGTTCTTGCTGTTTTGAGAGCTGACAAATTGTATGGAAACATTGCTAAGTGCACATTTTGCACAAACCGTGTTGTTTTTCTTGGATTTGTTGTTTCTACAGATGGAATTCAAGTTGATGAAGAAAAGATTAAAGCAATAAAGGACTGGCCTACACCTACAAATGTGAGTCAAGTTAGAAGTTTTCATGGTCTTGCAGGTTTTTACAGGCGTTTTGTTAAAGATTTCAGCACCATCGCTGCACCCCTCAACAATTTGACAAAGAAGGATGTTCCATTCAAGTGGGGTGATGAACAAGACCAAGCCTTCAATGAGCTGAAAACAAAGCTTTGTGAAGCACCGCTGCTACAACTCCCTAATTTTGGTACGACATTTGAGATCGAATGTGATGCAAGTGGTATTGGCATAGGAGGTGTACTACTTCAAGAAGGTAAACCTGTTGCCTACTTTTCTGAAAAGTTGAATGGTCCACATCTGAATTATTCTGTCTATGATAAAGAGCTTTATGCCTTAGTTCGTGTTTTGGAAGTTTGGCAACACTATTTGTTACCTAAAGAATTTGTCATCCATTCTGATCATGAAGCTTTGAAATATCTAAAAAGTCAAGGCAAACTGAACCATAGACATGCTAAATGGATTGAGTTCATTGAAACATTTCCCTATGTTGTAAAACATAAGCGTGGAAAAGATAACATTGTTGCCGATGCTTTATCACGGAGATGTGGTTTGGTTACACAATTAGATACACAAGTGCTTGGTTTGGAATCCATTAAAACACTCTATGCAGCTGATTCTGATTTTAAAGAACCTTTCTCTCATTGCATTGCTGGAAAAGGCTGGGACAAGTATTATGTGCATGATGATTTTTTATTTCGAACTAACAAACTATGCATTCCAGTGTGCTCGATTCGTCAAGTTCTTTTGCAGGAAGCACATGCTGGTGGCTTAGCGGGTCATTTTGGCGTCAAAAAGACATTGGACATGCTCTCCGATCATTTCTTTTGGCCACATATGCGACGTGATGTCCAGCGACATGTTGCACGCTGCATAATCTGCTTAAAAGCTAAGTCCCGTCTTAATGACCATGGTCTTTATACTCCATTACCAGTTCCGAATGTACCTTGGGAAGATATATCCATGGATTTTATTTTGGGTTTACCTCGGTCTCAGAGGGGAAGGGATTCTATTTTTGTTGTTGTTGACCGATTCTCTAAAATGGCACATTTTATTCCATGTCATAAGAACGACGATGCTTCACACGTTGCTGATTTGTTTTTCAGGGAGATCGTTCGTTTACATGGAGTGCCAAGGACTATTGTTTCAGACCGGGATACAAAATTTCTAAGCTATTTTTGGAAGACATTATGGGCTTAGCTTGGTACGAAGTTGTTATTTTCCACCACTTGTCATCCGCAAACCGATGGGCAAACTGAAGTTGTCAACCGTACCTTGTCCATCATGTTGCGTGCGGTGTTGAAAAAGAATTTGAAGCAGTGGGAAGACTGCCTTCCACATATTGAATTTGCTTATAACAGGGCAGTCCATTCCACAACAAACTTTTGTCCATTTGAAATTGTTTATGGGTTTAAACCGCATACTCCCATGGATCTTTTGCCTTTACCATTGCAGGAACAAGTTAACATGGATGCATCAAAGAGATCAGACTTTATCAAGAAACTACATGATGAGACAAAGAAAAATATCGAGAAGAAATCGGCACAATGCAAAGCAGGCGAACAAAGGTAAGAAGAAGGTTACATTCCAGCTGGGAGACCTTGTGTGCTAACATCTACGCAAGGATCGTTTTCCCCAACATCGCAAGACTAAGTTATCTCCTAGGGGTGATGGTCCGTTCAAGGTTCTCCAAAAGATAAATGATAATGCTTACAAAATTGAGCTGCCACCTGAATATTCCAATGTGAGTCCAACATTTAATGTCAAAGACTTGCTTCCATTTGTTGGTGAGCCTGAGTCGAGGACGACTCCTTCTCAAGAAGGAGAGGCTAATAAGGACATGCCTAGCATTTACTCATCTTCAAATGAAACTCCACTTGATATAGCGGGTCCAATTACAAGAAGTAGAGCTAAACAATTGGAGAAGAAAATTCATTCTCACGTGAACGCTAACCTTATGTTTAATAATCAGTTTATGTTGAATGAGCCTATGTTTTTGAGTTCTTGTTCCAATGTCCTTAGGAATGATGGAGTGTATGAACCAGCATGGGATGAAGATGGATTCAAGCCTCTGGACATCTGAACCAAGAAACCTATGGTGTGCATGAATAAAATGGTGGTTCATCACCTTTGCATGGGAATGCAACCAGAAGCTAGATGATTGACACATGGTATGAATTCCAAGCATCACCGAGGACAGAATACAAGGAGTTAGACGGTGTTCTATAAGTGGATGGAAGCGTCTTCAAGTCTACTTTCCAACCCATCAAACGGCTCATTATTTGGACTTCCCAATAAAGAGCTATGCTCATTTTAGTAACTGCTGCCAGAAGCTGAAAAGACACGCGAACCAACCATGAAATCCTCTAGTGCATGAGCATGCTGCCATTTACTCAAAGATGAACGCCCCTATCTCTATATATATCTTGTACTAGATAATGAAAGGACAGATCTTGATTGGCTAAATTCAGAATACACAAACTCGTGGAGTTTTGTTTATGCGTGAGTCTTGAGAGGCTTGCAACACTTGTTCTTTCGATTCCTGAGGGAGTTGTAGAACGCCGAACTGCGGTTCACCCAGTTCGTGCCTTCACGTCTATAGGGCGTGATTGCGTGGGTTGTTTCGTCGGTACGTGGAAGGGTGATTGTCTCGGTAGTTCGTCGCGTGGACAGCCTCGCGGTGCACTGCCTCTTCACTAGGTCACGCAGCGATAAGTTATCAAGTTCGCGGATCTTACGAGAAGATCGGGCCACCCAACTTGCTACACGCGTTGCATAGGCGTGTGCATATCATTTATGTTTCTTTCTTGTTAGACCTCATAGCTCTTTCTCATTTGTGCTATGATGGAATTACAGAATTATGGATGAAAAGTTGATTAATTGGGTTATTCAAACTTCAGTCTTATAGGATCTGTTTTTTTCTTTTTTGCCATTGGTCAATGACAGGCATCATGCCCACCAATAAATTATTAGTTGAGCTATTGATTTGTTACTGTAAGTACAGAAAAGGATGGACAATTTACATATATATATATATATATATATATCTCATTTTTTTCTCAAATAATAATTAAGAATTGTTCGGCGTTGTGCAAACAGACACACAAAATAGTAATTGGAATTGTGTTCCTTTGTGCCAAGCGCTATTGTGTCTCTTATTTCTCTACTATGAGTGAATCAAAGCCAAAAAAATAAAATATAAATGGAGGGTGTATATAAAGATATGGCTACTGTTGATTGGAAATAGAGGATGAATTTGCTTTGAAGATCTGTTCTCTATGAACAGAGCTAAAATTCTGTAAACAGTGCTTGTGATGCATCATTCCTTAAATTTTTGTAAATGGGCATTATACTAATACCACAACCTTTTACTTGTGGGTAGTTAGTGAATCCATGTAAACAGTTCATCTGCACAAACCAGAAATGGAAGTGAATGTGAAATATAAACTTGTGGTGTGAAATATGAAAGTGCTAAGCATATTTCTCATGAGATATCTTACAAACATTTTTCTGTCCCTTTTTTATATTTTGCCCTTACAATTTATTCAACATTTCAGAATGGACAGAGGCATATATTCTCTTTAAAGAATGAGGTATCAAGGGATTTAGTTGTCAGTGTAAAATCAAAGAAGAAACAATCCTTCTTGGTAGGTAAATGCACTATTTCTGTATTAACAGGAATGAAGTTGGAGCGTGGTAATGCATAGAGCACAATTTTGGATCATAGCAACTACTGTACGCTCCAACTTCATGCCTTAGAGAATGCTCAAACGGTGATGATGTATGCACAATATATTGCCTTGTTATTTGATCTATAATTTGTTTGTCAATATGAGGGTTCTGCTCTTTGCTGAAAATCCAGTTTTTCTCGTTTAACCTACTGTTACTATTTAGAACTGTTTAAAAATACATGCCTTAGAGAAGTGTTCATGCAAAACCATGCATTCATGCGTCATGGGGAAATTTCAGCGTGAAAATGCATTATTTCTTTATATGCTTATTGGGAACATAGTACTTCTGGTGAACCTAATCAATTGTCTAACTTCAAACTAGCAATTTACAAAAGCAGATAATATATGTGTTACTAATGCTCAAAGTTAGGAAAAAGTTAATTAGCTCTAGGGTTTTTATATATTGTATCAATGCTTCCATTTTGGACAGTTGGTAAATGCAAACTATATAATTCTCTCTATTGGACGGTTGATAAATGCTTAAAGGATATAATTCTCTCAATTGTTCTTTTGTTTTACGTGAATCGTGAAACTGTATCATCTTATATGATTGATCGCCAAAATCTGTGTTTTGTTTTGGTTGTCTAATTAAATTATCCAATACCATCGTAACGTTAGCACGAACAGATTATTAACTAAATACACTAAGCAGCAGCTACCTCAATTGGACCAAAAGACTTTGTGAAAGCAGCGCTGCCATACGTACGCTTATTTGTTAACGTACGATTATTTGTTACGACAGTTGTACGATGAAACACTCCCTAATCTCACAATGTTTATTAACGTTGCAAGTCTTGGTCCCATACGAAACCTCATCTAGTGGTGAGCCTATATCAAAAACCCAATCCCATCACATAATTGGTCTCCTGACACAATTAGCCGGAGCTTTTTTTTCTGGTTTTCCTATAAGGTTAATTATTTTGACGTGAACTTAGTTTAAGTAAATTAATTACCCATACAAATATGTTACTTGCACCTCGGACAGAGGTAACATCACCTCTAGTTGAAAGTATTTTAAATTTCCAATGGCACAAATCAGGACAAGATGTAGCAAACGTTTATGTATGAACCAATGTTTGACAAGGTTCGTATTTGTTTGGATGCATAGCATAAAGACAAAGAAAGATTATGTCTGCAGCATGCGTGTGATCCATTTACGTTATGTACCTGGCGACGTTCGCGTTTGATCGTGCAAAGGTCGTAAGTAAACGTCGTATGTGTAGCATTCTCCTTCTGAAAGAGGGGGTATTTAATCCCTCGTTGAGCACCTCAGCAACCACATATGTGTTGTTGATTACTTGATAGTTTAATTACGGGATTTAGGGTGTGTTCGTTTGGAGTAGTTAGAAAGAAATTTCATTCGTATGAAAAACGAAACGACTCATTAGTACATGATTAATTAAGTATTTACTATGTTTTTTGAAAAATAGATTAATACGATTTTTTAAAGCAACTTTCGTATAGAAACTTTTTAAAAAAAAACACACCGTTTAGCAGTTTAAAAAACGTGCGCGTGAAAAAAAAATGTGAGTTAAGAAAGTAGGGTGAAAAACTCACCATTAGCCATCCTTGTATCGAACAACAAATAACAAACAGTGCGTGATAGACGTCAATCATGTCGAAGTAGTTCTTTTTCCCCACAAACCATATTTGTTATTTGTTGTACTAAAACTCCTCTCACCCTTAGTAAATTTGGCCGGGACATTCTTCATCATCACCCTTAGTAAATTTGGCCGGGACATTCTTCATCAGCCCGGCAAAAAAGTACAACCTCCGTCCTAATATTTTAGTAATATTAGATACAACCTAATATTATATATTTGTAATATTTGTAGTATTATGTTGTTGTTGTATTTTACAACAGAGGTGTAGTAGTTTGAGGTTGAGCTCGGTCTTGTTGCCGTGCGTGGAGCACACAATGGATCCTTCGGCCTCAAATGCATGGAGTAGGACCCGTTGCTCCTGCCTCCTAGGCTGTGAGAGGTTCAAACGGGCCAGGCCCAGCCTCTTCTGTACCCTATGCTGGGCTCCATGTGGCGCCTCCTGCAGGCAAAAGGCCGAGAAGCCCGACATCCACACTCATCCACCACCGCCGGGCCCCCGGCAAGGCGGCAACAACCTTTTATCCGCGCCGCGCGCCGCATGCATGCCCGTTGCTATCCGCGTCTGCGGTGATGCCGGTGCGCCTGCCTGCATGCCACCAGCGAAGCGACGAGCGGCGGTGGCCGCGCGCGCATCCATCGCCATCACCCCCCCTCTGATCGCTCATGCGTCGCTACAGAGCTTCAGGGAAAAGGGCGGGCGGGCGGGCCCAGCGCGCCAGATCCGTAAATCGGCATGCGTTTCCAAAAAACTTCCCCCAGCCGCGCCCGGCCCGGTCTGCGCAGGCATGCATGCAGACGCGGCCGTGACGCGTCGCACTCGGTGTCGGTACTATACGAGTATACGGTATCGCCCGCCTCCGGCCCGGCCGTGTCACGCGCTCACCCGGCTCCAGTCGATCTGGCGCTTTCATCCGCCTGGACGACGACGTACTCCCGCGCGCGCTACTGTGCCGTGGCGTGGGACAGCCGCCGCCCTCACCCTCACCCCATCGGCCACCTCTTCGTGCCGAATTGTCGCGGCCTACCTCGTGCCTGCCAGGGGCGCTGTCCGGCGTGTCCGCGCGCGCTCCCCCCCCCCCCCCCCCCCCCCTCCTCTCCCTCCTCATCTCAATAATTGGACACATGCATCTGTCCTTTCTTCCTCGGCCGCGCGCGGCTGCGGCTGCGGCTGCATGCTGCTGCGCGCATGCATGACGATCGAGCGAGCGAGCCAACAGCGTAGTACGAACGGTGACGCGTCACATGAGCGCGAGGCGTGCGGTCGCGGAGGCGGAGCTAGTAGAAAGGTTCGTTGCATTGGGTTGGGGGAGAGCAGCAGTACGAACGTACGAGCTGGCGTGGCGCGTTGGCGCTGGTGACGCCTAGCGAGTAGCGACGGGCGGGCCGACCGGGCGAGCAGGAGCTCGCAGTGGCAGCGAGCGCGCGCGCGCTCGCTCGCTTTGCCAGCCGCGCGGCCCCGCAAGCCCGGCGGGACAGTTGGAGAGCAGGAAAAGGCTGAAAAGAAACGCGGCGCAGGAGGCCGGCCGGCCACCGAAGCTAGTATAACGGATCAACACGGCGTCGCACTTGCATCCGCTTTTCTTTGGTTAAAATCTGCTCTCGTTGTGCATGCGCGCGCGCGCGGCTGTTACGTTTTCTTCCTGTTGGACACTGTACGTGCGAACGCTATGGAAATTTTGAGACTTATACTGACCATGCGATTAATCATCGACACTTGTACATATGTATACACAAGCACATCTAGCTACCAGTCAGGGGGGTTGGCTAGCCTAACTGTACGTAGTTCATCCCCACCAAAAAGGTTGGCCGGCTTCTATACTTATGTTAACCGTATATTAAATTCTGCAACGAAAGGCATCATCAGTGGCATTAAATTCTGAAATCCTGTCATTCCTTCTGTAGGTGTATAGCTTCAATGTATGACTAGGGTTGAGGTTTTTTTTCACTCTTTCTCAAGTCATTTCTCTCATTTTTCGTACATACATTTTTCAAACTGTTAAATGGTATGTTTTTTTAAAAAATTTATACGAAAGTTGCTTTAAAAAATTATATTAATATATTTTTTAAAAAATTAGCTAAAACTTAATTAATCATGCGTTAATGCATGCATCGTTTTACGTGTCGGAGCGGAGTATTCTTAACTCCTTCTCTCGAACAAAGGTCGCCTAATAATTAAATCGGTCGGTACGATGAAAGTGAGCCATTTGCTTGCTCAGGATTCATGTGATCAGCATTTACAGCTACAGCGACTATACAGACATTGAGATGCAGACAAGGCCGATATCAGGATTACTGTTCACCGTATACCGAGAGGTAATAATTTCTGATCTGCAGGGAGGAAAAAAAACAACCATCTTCACATATATTTGTTTGAACTTTTGTGCTCTCGCGAGAATTATAAACATCAAAGCGCTGCGATTTCAGCACGTGTAAAATAATGTAGTTTCTTGCAAATTACAATATTAAACCCAGCCGCTATATTACGGGCCTACGTATACATGTGATGCAACTAGCTCGGAGTCGTCCATTTCGCGAAAAAGAATCACTCGCAAGTAATATATAATCCTGGTACGTACCAGCTAGCTAGGGACTGCAGTGTCATAAATCACCTGTACATGGTAGATCGATCCAGCCGATTGTAATCCTTAATGAACAGAAAGATCAAGGCGCCAAAATTTTTGACAAGGACTTGATGATTTGGGCGGATAACGTACGCTTATTTAAGCAGTAGAGGGCATGATCTCGATCATGAACCTACGAATGATACACTTTAAGACCACAGTGATTCCATGATCTTCTTTTTTTAAAAGGTAAACATCAAGAAGAAGGGTAGGAAGTTCCTATTTTTAATTAAGAAGAAATAAGAGTTGGTCCATTATATTTTATTAGAAAACCAGGTGCAAAAACCTGACAACTGCACAATTAATTAGAGAGGGAACCGGCAAAACTCACACGGAGAACGAAAACAAAGAAAAACCTATGATGGCACCACTACTGAAACCGACACAAATCATTATTGCTAGTCTCACCTATGGGGAACTGGCAAAACCCACACGAGAGCGAAAACAAAGAAAAACTTGCGATGGCACCACTACTAAGACTGACACAAATCATTATTGTCAGTCTCACCGCAAAACGGATGGGTAGCTCTGTGACTTCCTACGATGAACAACTGTCTCAAACCACCTAACACCCCCACCCTGGAGCATAAACAACTAGGCGAAGCCTCAAAGGAGAAAAACAAGCGTCTAGAATAATGCCAACGCCCGTCCAGAACACCGGACTAGGTTTTCACCTGAAGCAAGAGAGGGCCACTTAACAATGCCTTCAAGGAGAAAGACGGTGCTCACAAGCACCGACATCGCCAACACCAGTCAGAGACCAGGCAAGGTTTTCGCGCAGAGCTGTCTCCATCACCGATCACATGTGCAACGATGGACGGAAAGATGTTATAGGTTATCGTTGTCTAGCTGGTCACACCCGACACAACGTTTCGACTCCGCCACAACGTAAACGGAACCGCACCACGAAAGAAAACGATACTGATCTATAAATTCAAAGATCTTTTTCCTCCCTTTGGAGAGTACAGTCGATTCAAGATATATCAATTCAAACCAATAAATTAATTAAAGGTGTGACCCCCTTAATCCAGACACAGTTAATAAGTACCTGCACGGCGAGAGGAAACCCTTCATTAATTCGTGCCATGCATATGCTGATATGCAACTAATCACGTTTATCTGGTTTCAGTAGGCATGTACTCATCAATCATATTTTGCATTGATGCCAAGACACTGACGGATGGGCAAGTGTACATGTGTTCGATCGTCAGAGGACGATAGATGTGTCTGATCATCGCAAATGGAGGATAAGGCCGAAGGGAAAACCGATCAAGAACTTCATGGGACACGTTTTATATCTGGCAAGGAGAGATTAACCCAGTTTAGCAAACTGGACATGCACTGGACCCTAAACCAATCCGGCCAACACAGAGGACACCCCCAATAAAACCAATTGTCTGGTCCAAATAATTGGTGCGTATGCATTCAGTGCACGCGGGCAAGAGTTGATGGATCTGGCACACGTTGCAGCCTACTACTTGTAGTAGTTATTGGAGAAGAAAAAGACTGTGCCTGTGTGATTGTGATGTCGGGTTACCAACAAAGATGGCAGGTAGCTAGTATAAGTACTATACATAAGGAGTCTTCATATATAAGTACTCTGGATGATCTCCCCATAGTCAGAGAGAAGTGTAATTCAGCTTATAAGTGGAGTAGTACCATGTTCATGTGTAAAAAAATGAGTGTAACATTAATGTTAGTAGGAGCTGGTTAGTTTTCACATGAATAATCAATACCGAACTAAATAACTACCGTTTGGAAAATCCAGTCACATTTCTATATCGCTGAGTCAAAAGAAAATAAACATATTTATGGCCAAATTAATTACTATATGCTTCTTTCCTCAAAATTGCCTTATCTCCTATCTTGGCTACTATACTTCCTGCCACACTGTACAACGCTAGCAGCATATATATCGTACTCCCTCTGGTCAAATTCGACATGGTCTTCAAAATTGATCTTCGACTTATAATATCTCATGTGCAATAAGGTTTATAGCAACAAAATTATAACCATAAATATCAATTCAATGATATTATTTTTAGCAAATAAAATTTCATTCATACTGTTAGTAAAATGTTTTAAGAGCTTAATCTTAAAATACGTACACGCCTTATATTATAAAATGGAGGGAGTAAGTAGCAACCCTAGGCTGTTCGGAAGTCTCCTTTCCCAACTTCTCCTAACTTGTTTTTCGCGTGCACACTTCCCAAACTGCTAACCAGTGTGTTTTTTATTAAAAAAATTATAGAAATGTTGCTTTTAAAAGAATCATATTAATTTATTTTTAAGTTTTTAAGCTAATATTTAATTAATCATGCGTTAAACAACCGCTCCGTTTTATATGTAATGGAAGGAGGGTTCCTAACCCATGCTATCAAACACAGCCTAGATGGCCAGCCAACCTGTGAAATTGAATGGAATTTTACATACCTTCGTCCAAAAAGGCTTCATTTCTGAATAGTTATCTAGGTTCATATGTCCAAATTTATAACAAGAAATAAAATCCTTTTGTAATGGAGATAGTACATGTCAAAAAATTAATTATACAGAGCAACCGGATAAAATGTTACACGAGTTTTTTTTTTGACAACATAATATTTCTCTTGAAGATTTGCTACTACTCAAGCCTGCATTTTTGTAAGATACGTACCAGTTACTAAAGGTGCAATCAAATATAATAATACCTCCATTTTTTTATATATGACGCTGTTGATTTTTTACATAACGTTTAATTATACGTCTTATTAAAAATTTTGTACAAACATGTAAAAAGTATATGTTAAGATTATAGTTTATTTGATGATAAAAACCAATCGCAACAAAATAAATGGTGTTTATATATTTTTTTAATAAGACGAATAGTCAAACATCGCGTCAAAAGTCAACGGCAACATACATAAATTCCTGCATTCAAAAGGAACACATAAACTCTAGACGAGTATAAATAGACTAACATGATTTACGAATAGAAGTGCTAAATAATTGAATGTATAGCACACATGAAAATCTTTTATATAGTCAGTAACTCCAAACATTAGGTTTCCTGTACTCCGGTCTAGAATTGACAGTACTTTGCTCAGGAATTTCACATGAAAAACAATTAACTCTTGCGTATTTGAAGCTTTTCAATTCCTAAGTTTCATACAAATTATTAAAAGGTGCAGTGTATCTACTGGATCCGAATATATGCTTGCTAGCTTAACGAAGATGAAACCCACCCAAAAAAGATGTGATGCATGACCATCACTATAGTTATTCTCCATCACAGTTGTGCTCAGCTTTGCAACTGAATAGACACAACGAAACAGTACACAATCAGCGGGTGGGTGATCAATCGATACTATGCATGCGTGGGCTTCTCCTATTGGTGTAGCACAGTCTTCTCGAGAAAGAGTCGAGTGATGAGAGGAGGAATTCAATGTGGGCTTCTCCCACGCAATTAAGATGGGGGAAATTTGAGGGAAATTTGGAGAGAGGGGGGCGTGATCTCACCAGAGCTAGCTTCTGTCCTGCTGCTCCTGCACCCTGACTCCTGCTGCCCCTGTGAGCCTGTCTGCGGCGCCCCCCTCTCCCTGCATCATCCTATCGATCTATACTTCCATAGCCCCACCCTACCAATCTCTCTCTCTTTCTCCACTTTACCCACGAAAGGGAAAAAAGGAGAGAGAAAAATTGGAGTGTGTGTGTGTATATATATATATATATATATATATGATCGCCTAAATACTGATAATTAAGCCAAAAACATCCATGCTTTCTAACAATTATCTTGCCTTTTGGGAGCTTTTTTTTTCTTGATCTTCTTTTGGCACTCTCTCTAAGGGCAGCCAGTACTGCGAGCTGAGCTAGCAAGAGCGAGCTGCGCACAAAGCGCTAGATTGCCAAGATAAGATCTGCACTGGGCTAGCTGCGCTGCCCTCTTTTCTTGTCACTTTCACAAAAGAGAGGCCGGCCGGGCGGCTGCACTGGGCGCCGCTATAGCTATTAAGCTGCTGCGACTGTGTGTGTGCGTGCTTGCTCTGCCCATGGAGCTGTGGGGTTCCCATGGCCATTGTATCTTTTTTTCCTCTCGGGATGGCGAGCTGAGCTGAGCTTGCACCCCATGCAGGAATAGAATTTAGCTGCTTCTTTTTTATTTTTGCTTTCTCGTTTCCGGTTAATTGCGGGTTAGAGGGAGCTCAAGCTGGAGGAAGACAAGAACCAGTTGTCCAAGGGCTTAGACCCTTGGACGAGCAACCCTACCGCCAGCGCAAGCACCTTGCACTACCTGCTCCAGGAGAAGGAGAGGGCGCAGCAAGCGCACGAGCAGCTCCAGATCTACCAGCAGCAGCAGGGATTCGGCAGCTTCCTCCAACACCGGATCAGGCAGCCGGCGAGCCGGGGGCCGGGAGGAGCCGGCGGCGGCGATGGTGGCGGCAGCAGCGGCGAGTCGACGCCCGTCGACGCGCTGGCCACGGCATTCGGGGCCGGCCGCATCGTGCGGTCCGCGGCCGGGCGCAAGGACCGGCACAGCAAGGTGTGCACGGCGCGCGGGCTGCGGGACCGCCGCGTCCGCCTCGCCGCGCACACCGCCATCCGGTTCTACGACGTGCAGGACCGCCTCGGCTACGACCGGCCCAGCAAGGCCGTCGACTGGCTCATGCGCAACGCCAAGGCCGCCATCGACGAGCTCCCCGACCGTGCCGAGGCCCAGCCGCCGCCCGCCGCGACGTCGACGGAGCAGCCCGAGGCCACCGAGCAGGCGACCTCGACGTCTTACGGGTTCGACAACACCGGCGGCGCCATGACCAGCGCCGCGTCCGCTGCTGGCTCCTTCCTTCCACATTCGCTGGGCGCAGATCGAGTCTCCGACAACGTCAAGTCCTTGTTCCCTTCCTCGTCCACAGCCAGCGGCGCCGCCTCCGCCGGACACGACGAGTACAGGGGATCCCCGCCGGACCTCCTGTCGCGCACGACAAGCAACCAGCAGCCGCAGGAGCTATGCCTCACCCTACAGTCGAACCAGCACCAGATCTTCAGCCATGTCTTGTCGACCCACCACGGTATGATCTCAAGTGCAGGCGTTCCAGGTTGGCCGGACCACAGCCAGAGAATGCAGGCATGGCATGCCCCGGAGAACAGCACAGGAGACGGCCGCGGCGGCGGCAATGGCGACGGCTACATGTTCGCCATGCCGTCGCGGCAAGGGCTGGACCAGAGCCAGCTCTTCTCACATGGGGAACCCCTTCAGTCCAGCGGTAGCGGGTGGGCGTCAGCCCGCACATGGCTAGACCCCCTCGCAGTCGCAGCCATCCACCACCAGCCGTCGACAATGGCTGCCGGACAGGTCGGTTTCGGCCATCTCGTTGGCGGCGCCGGTGGCGGCGGCGGGTTTATGGGGTTTCTCGCGCCGGCGGCGCAGCGGCTTGACGGCGAGGAGGAGCACGGAAGTGAAGAGATGAGAAGAGACTGAAGAATTGATGCATGGCGCGCATGCAGGAGGTGTGTACTTTCTATTAATTAACACACTTCACTGATCTGCTTAAGGGTGTATGTCATTTCATGTAGGATTTTGGGTGATGAAATTTCCCTCATTATTAGCTGCTGTCTTCATGCATGTGTAACTAAGGCTTAATTAATTATTAAGAGTACGCTCCCTTGGAACTAGACAGCTGTTACTGTTGCATTAGTTGCTATTGCTGTTTTCCCCTTTATTCTCCGCATGGACAAGATGTGATGATGAAGAGATGATATGGTCTATGATCTTGATGGCTTTTCCCCCCTTTGGATCTTTTAATGTTTCTTATATCTGATTATTCTGAAGAAGATTCCGGCCTTTAGCCAATTCGAAGGTTGTCCTAGCTAGCTAGATCCTGATTCCATAAAGGCGCCAATTTTTTTGCAATAATATATTGGCAATATGTGAGGTGCAGGAGGATGAAAGCAGTAAAAGGGATTCAGATTAAGAAAAAAGTTTGGCTAATTAAGAAAGAATTTAGACCGCAGCTGTTGCTTCTGCTGTGTTTCCATGGTGATAATGATAGGAGCAGGGGCAGGAACACAAGGGGGGCGTCTGCTCTCTACTACTCTACTACGACTGTACCCTATGCCTCTATTATTGGAAGAGGATAATTTTATCATTCTTAGAAGATACTGAAAGGTATCGTATTTTCTAATATAAAATATGGTATCTTTATGTACTAGATATTTTAAAGGTACTAAAATTTTTAATATAAAATATTGATACTTGAGATACTTTCTTAAAATTTTTCATTGGAAAAATGAGTGGTATTTTTATCTCTACCTTTCCTCTTTCTTTTTCTTTCACTGCTTTGGGTATAGATCCTTTTCATTCACAGACTGAATCTTCTGAAATTGCATGTCATACCGTACTTCTGACAATTGTAGTATGAAAGAGGCGGAGGACAACAACGTATCAACATCCTACCATCTAATTCGGCAGTGGCTAGTGCAGTAGCTTGTCATGTTTGTTTCTTCTTGTTTCTAGGCTGGGACTTTCCTTGTTTTGCATGTCAGCCTCCATATTCTCTGAATTTGCTAACGGATTCATGAAAATATTGCATGCGTGCATATCATTGACAATAATATTTACTCCTTTTAAATGGCTAGCAGCAGCAGCATATGTTTGTGTTTGAACTTTCTCCCAAAAGCCGGACCATTAATTAAAATGTTCTTTTCTCTAAAAGAAGGGCTGCCGTTTGCGTCTCATATGGTTCATTTTAGCTTATTGAGTTTTGCTATATATGTTGTGGCCAAATTTGACTCGAAGATCTATAACATTTGAAAAAAAAAATTGCACTTGATGGTTCAATATTAATTTGTGTGGTTGAAAGCAATAACTATGGATTTTTACCAAATGGTGGGTACCAGGCTAGCTACCAGCTGACTCCCGGCCCCATCCCCCTCCCTCCTCAATTTTTAGATAAATAATTGTTTCTTATTTACATAAGTTAGTATATAATTTTCTGCATGTCATGGTTGGAAATAATGTTGGTTTGTATGACATTCTATCTATACATACCTATAAGGCTATACTAAATGAACACTCTGAAAAAGCTCTCAAGTTAATCACAAAGATTTAGGTCTTTAATGTAGATCATATTATCATGGCCGTAGAATTTATTGAAAATTTGTATTAAACAGAACATGTGATAGCTAGGAGGTACCTTGGACTATGTAGATTTAGTTTTTCTTTCGAACTCCAAAACTTGATATTGATAGATTGATATGGAGTTGAACCTATCTTGGATTCTCGGTGTAGCATTTTTTAGTTTAATTTTTAAATCGAAAATTAGTACTACGTAGTCACTGAGTTGCAACTAATTAATATGGATCTTTTCTTTTAATATAATCCCCAATAATTCGAAAAATAACATGTCTTTATCGTGTGAGATTGACGGCTAGTATAGCTAAACGCGATATGTTTGAGAATCGAACCTCATTTGTTTCATAAACCAAGCCAGCAAAATCCTTAATGATAATGTATGCAAGTCACACTACTGGACAACTGATCTTCGCTCAATCGGCCAAAACAGCAAATATCTCGGATCTCTTACGAACCGGTGCTAAAGAAGGTCTTTAGCACCGGTTAAAACACCCAAAGGCACTTTGCTATCTTTAGTACCGGTTGGTAACACCAACCGGCACTAAAGATCATTTTTAGCCCTGGTTCACACTTTGTCAGAGAACGGCAAGTCCCCCGGTACTAAAGATCAATAAAATCTTATCACCAACCGATACTAAAGATAATGTATTTTATATAGCTCATCTTCTTCCTCCAACCCAAGCCATTGCTGTAAGTGTAAGGAGGAGGAAGAGAGGTGTTGGCAAAATTTTTTGTGAAAATATTTTGGTGATATTATATAAATCAAAGTGATCTAAAAGGTTAGCAAGTTCATCCTCTATTGATATATGGTTAACATTTTACATTTATAGTTATATTTCTATACATTATTTTCTCAAAAAAGTACGTGAAAAAGATGAGAGAGAAAAATTGTTTAGGGAAAATTATGATACTTTATAAAATTAGAAACATTTGGATAAAAATATTTAAAAGAAGATAACAAAGAAAAACATAAATAATGAAGGCAAAAGAATAGAAAACTAAGCCCATTTAAAAATAATTAAAATAGTTAGTAATAAGTAGAATACATTAAAAATATGTTTAGAACTTTAAATTTTTTTAAAAAATAATTAAAATAAGGATAATACATGAAAAAAATATATTTACAAATTTGTGAAACTGATATAATTTATACATAATTAACCATGACTCCGATTAAGTCCACTTAAAACTCGTTATAATCGTTAGAAATAAGAAGAATAAATTAAAAATGTGTATCGTCAGTTTTCAGTTTAATCATGATATTTTAAATTATTATATGATTATTTAAGTAGTTTTACTTTCGTCAACTTCCTTTACATTTGTTATCTCCTGATGTAGATGAATCGGCAATAGATGTACATCGCGGATCGACGGTCGAAGGAGTTTATTAATGGCGTGCATTATTTTTTGAGTGTGGCCAATGCCCACAAACCTAAGAGTTTTATATGTTGTCCATGCAAAAAGTGCAAAAACCAGAATGAGTATTCTACATCAAGAACTCTTCATATCCATTTGTTGCAGTCGGGATTCATGCCTAGCTATAATTATTGGACCTCGCACAGAGAGTCAGTGGTTGCAATGAAAGAAGATGAAGAAGAAGACGACAACATTACGGACTGGGCTCAATACGATAGATAAGAAGGCAATCGAAGCAGCTGCGCTTCTACACGGCAAATAGGGAAACATAGCATCGACGCTGCAGCAGTGCCAGCTATCGATGAACCACCTTGCCCCGTGGATGAAATCACAAAATGGACTCCGTGTGAGCTGCATATTCCGTTCATGAACATATCAATCAAGGTATGCTCGTAGTTTTATGATGTCTGGCTTTTAAATTGTGAATGTTTGTGCATATGTTAATTACTAATTAACCTCGATTGTCATGAAGGTGGTGGATGGCATGGCCATACAAGTGCAGCTAGTTGGGACATACCATTGTAGATCGATTTTACCTCGGTACTCAAAGGTCGAAGTTGAGCTGGTGGTCCCAGGCTTTGAGGATCTCGAGCTGGATATCCCCGGAGGAGACGGGGAAATGAAACTAGGAGAGAATGCCCACGCCATTATACTGTGGTGCAAGCGCTACATCGTGCTTCCCGGGCGATTAGCAACGTCCGTTCCTAAATCTCCTCCACCACAGTCTCGGTCTCCTCCGCCGGCACCATCTCCTCCGCAACCGCGGTCTCCTCCACCTGCACCGTCTCCTTCGCAACCGCGGTCTCCGCCGCTTGCATCGTCTCTGCCGCCTGCACAGTCTCCTCCGTTTTCAATGCAGCAACCAGATGCAAGTACCAAGCGGTCTTGCCCATCTCGTCCAGCGTCGTCAAAGTCCACACAACAAAAGAAGAAGCAAAGACTTGACGAGCCAAAACTACCCGCTCTAAAGAAAAGAACATATGATAGGACAGACGAGGAGATTGACAAGATCGTCAGAAAGCAAGTGGAGAATCACTGTAGGGCACGGGTTTCAGAGAAGAAGATTTCGATAGACCCGATGACTAAGGCCTTCTTTCAGAAAATGAGCAAACCTATGAAAAAGAACTTGCTATCAGACTACGACCGCTCGGTTCAAAAGTCCTTTGGAAAAAGAAAGACAAAGACAAAGTCTGTCCCTCAACTCGGAACACAAAAGAAACAAAGTGTTGAGCAGATGCCATCGGACTATGACTTTAGTTTATAATAATTTATGGCTGATACAAATCTGAGCAAGGAGCAACTACTAGGGAAGGCCCCTATAGAGAGCGCAGAACTTAAACACAAGTATGTACTCAGCAAACCACTTGTCAAGCCAGAATTGGTCTCCAAGTTCTCTACACAGATGGACCGATTCTATGAATGGTACATGGATCAATCCACTAAGGGTAGGATGATGTTCGCGGCAAGGGTTAGAAATGAACATTTCTTCCATGGAACATACGATATGTGGATACGCTGGGAAGATTGCCACGACGTATACCATCAAGACACCCTTAACGTCTCTCTTATGAGTTGCTGGGTTCTGTAAGTGTCGTTTAATTTAATGTCGTTCTTTTGCCCTTTGTATGTGACATCAAAAATTTAACGTCTTTTTTCACCGTAGAATGGAGATTCAAAGATGCCGAAAAGAAGGATACTTCAAGTGCGGTTTCATGGACCCGTATGCAATCAACGAGAAGACCTTAGAACGCTGGCCAGTGGAAGCCGAGAATAATATTTACAAATTCCTGGTGCAGCAACATTTCAAGGAGTACATATATTGTCATACAACACAAAGTGAGTTTTTACCGGTTGTTATAGCAACTTCCTTCTCGTTTTTATAAATTGATATGTATATCATATTTCACGAATTCTGCAGATTCCACTGGGTCCTCTTTGTCATAGAGATTACCACATGCCAGATTATTGTCATGGACTCTATGTGCAAAGATAGAAATGTTTTCGACGATATCATTGACATGATTAACAGGTAATGTGATCCGCTAGTACTCTCATTATGATTGTTGTATCGCTACTATGTGGATGAAAGTGTCATTAATTCATTTGCAGTTGCAGGGTGTGGGCAAGATTTCGTGCAAATGTCCGTGTAGAATTCAAGGAAGAATTGTCAGTGCAGATGAACTTTTCGGTACGTACATGGTCCAAAATTATAAATCTCATTTATTCGATTTTAGAAATATTTCATAAATTCGTTTCTCCTTTAGTGTTTACAACAGGAAAAGGGAACCAACTTGTGCGGCTACTATGTTTGTGAATTTATTCACCGCATAGCACACGCCATTAACAATGATAAGGATATCGATGTACATAAACACTTGCACGTACATTATTTACACTCTTCTCATTGATTTAATATATTCATATCTCATTTTTTAAAAACGATAGATTATATGGATGAAGGAGCAACTCCCCCATGAGGATTACATCAAGGTTGTTCAAGAACAACTCATGGGATTTGTTATGGATGAAATTGTTAATCCCGCGGGAGAATTCCACGACGACGGAAGATTCATTCCTCGAGATGAATTGTCCTAGTTTGTAATATACAATGAAACATTAGAAATTAACAGCGATTGCACATGTTTATAAGTAAATTCTCATTATACATAAGTAATATATACCAGCAATTATATATACGTGATGTTATACAAATATATTACTCTAATGTGTATGTATTTATATATATGTGTGTGTGTGTGTGTTTGTATTTGTATTTGTGTGTGTGTCTATATATATATACGCATACACACACATGAATATATATAAATACATATATAAACATGCGGCAAGCAATATAAAGCATTTTTTTAAAAAAATCATATTTAGCACCGGTTGGTAGCACCAGCCACGTGACGCTACCATCTTTAATCCCGGTTATTTCAACCGGGACTAAAGATACCCATCTTTAGTTCCAAATTGTTAGTCCCGGTTGCATACCTGTGACTAAAAGGGGTTACAAACCGGGACTAAAAATGAGTTTGCCAGCAGTGTCATGTATGATAAATAGAGAGTCCTAAGTCATATACTTCTTTCGGCCTATAAAAACAAACCTAATATGAGATGTGACACGTTCTATTATTATGAATCTAAATAAATGTTATATCTCATATTAGGTTTGTTTTTTATGGGACGAAGCGAGTAGGGATGTTAACGAGCTAGGCTCAAACAAACCTAGTCTATCCTAGGTAGGATTAGCTTGAACTTAAAGCTGCCAAGTCTCTAGACTTAATTTGAGACTAGTGATCAGCTCGATCCTAGCTTGAGGCCTAGCACTGTAGCCGTGGGACCACTTCTCCACAGGGAGGAAAAACATAAATTTTGCCAAAAATCATGATTATCTTTTTTTAAGACTTAAAGTTATTATTGTAGATTAAAGACCAAGTTCAGGGGAAATAATTAATCCCCCAGTACATCATTTGAATATAACATCTTATAGCACAGGACCATACTAGTACAAGGTCAAGAAGCAAGAGTGGGCCTAGGATTTTGATGTTGTGTATTCAAAATATAAAAAATTAAAAATAAATATTTATAGATAAAAGCCTAATATTTGGCATTTATAGTATCACATCGTACTAATGTTATAATATATAGCATATGTATTATGTATTGAATATGACCTCTTAGGTTAAATACGACTTTTTTCATACACATACACATTACACACTACCACAGAAATGCTTATTGGTGCCGGTTCCAAAGGCCCTATAGGTGCCGGTTTTGGTTCCGGCACCAATTGATCGGCACCTATACCTCCCGGGCATAGGTGCCGGATCTAGAACCGGCACCTATTGTTTTGAACGAATAAAAAAAAGAAAAAAAATCCCGAATTCTCACCGCCGGCCGGCCGCCACCTCGCCCGGTTCGCCACCACCACGTCCGCCTCTGCGCCGGCCATCTCCACCGCCGCCGCCGCTACCAGGTCCGCCTCTGCGCCAGCCATCTCCACCGCCGCTGCCGCCACCAGGTCCGCCCGCTTCCTCCGTCACAGAGCCTCCTCCGCCGCCTCCGCCGCTGGACTCCCCAGATCTGGAGAGAGACGGCTGGGAGAGAGAGGGGGCTGGCCGACGAGCCTCCTCCTCCGCCTCCGCCGCCGCCGCCACCACCAGGTCCGCCTCAGCGAGCGACGGAGACGGCAGCACCACGCCGCGCTGTGCTCCTCCTCTCCGTCCAGGGCTGCCGGGAGAGAGAGGGGGTTGGCTCCGCCGCCTCCATACCACCGTCGTCGCCGCTGCCACCTCGCTCGGCTCCACGCCCAGACGGGTCGGCCGCCACGTCCTCCGTCGGCCGTTGCCGCCGCTCCTCCGTCATCCGCCGGCGCTCCACCAGAGAGGCAAAGGGAGAGGAGGGGCGAGAGAGAGAGAGATAAGGAGGAGCAATGAGAATGGATGCGCTAGCTGTGGATAAGGGTGAGAGGGATATGAATGGATGCGGGATCGGATAAGGAGACGACGCGGCACTGTGCGACTGGTCCGGTTTTTTTAGTAGGTGTCGGTTTTTTAATAGAACCGACACCTATATTTATATTATAGGTGTTGGTTCTATTAAAAAACCGGCACCTTGGGTGTCGGTTTTTTTAAAAACCGACACCTATAGTATTGGTCCTAGTTTTTTTAGAACCGATATCTATATTGCTTAAAGGTACCGGTTTTATATTTTTTTTATCGTGGAGAGATGAAAAAAGGCTTATAGGTGCTGGTTTTAAATGAACCGGCACCTATAAGGTCGATCCCTATGAGGGTTTTTGTAGTAGTGACATATCGTATAAAATTTTTGTTTTAAAAAGTAAATCTTGGGTATTCATCCGAATACCCATGGATTGAGCTAGGCATGTCCCTGTAGGGAGTTGCAGCATTGCCGCGTCGACTTCATCCACCGACCTCTAATGCTAGCATGTACACCGCTTGTAAACCAACGATCCTTCGGCCGCCTTCACGGAAAGGGCATAATTTGAGGTTTATTGCCGAGTTATAGATTTTGTGGAAGCTTTATCAGACTCAACAAAAAAAAATTGCCATGGAGGTTCCTGTCAAATATGTAGAGCACTAACTGCAATCCTAACAATAATGATCAGACAGATTGACGGCATGTGCTCTAGCTACCCGAACAGAGAACTCGACATGGTTATTGCTGCAAAAGAAACCTCCATAATCCAACCAATCTTAACCATGAGAGGATTAGGATAAGGGCGGTAGCACTGTTGTCCTATCAACCTTGACCATAACACGGTGGAGAGGGTTGAGGTGGTAGTGATTTGTGTGCGTCTTAATTAGGATTTTTTTGGGGGGAAGGGGAGAGAGGGGTGCAACAAATATTTCTCGCCTGAACAAAGAAGCAGGAGGCATGCCTGCCTGGGGAAATATCACCTTGCTCGATTCTTCGTTTTCCACCACAGTTGACAATGTATAAACCATACCACAGTCCACCGAGGTACAAGATGCCATGAATAACCCAAAACGACATTCTTTCACTCATTTCACAGACCACAGCTCTTGTTTTTGCATGCTTTCTCTATCTCTCCCCGCCAACTCTCTGCATGCTCTCATGACAAATCATGTTTGGTACGCACGTTTGCAGTTTTTTGCCTTCAATAATTATGAAATTAAGTGGGCTTTTGGATGACATCTCTTGGCAGGAAATCATTACTGATCACAAGTTCGTAAGAAGAAAAATTAATCAGCAGAGACAGATTGTTTCTGTTACGTCGTTAAAGGAAGTGGAAGCGTAGAACGGAAAAGCTGCCATTAGGGGAAAAATACTCTCTCTCTCTCTCTCTCTCCGCCCTGTGCATTGCAGAAATGCAGAGTGCATTGGTAGCGAGCTCAGCTCAGCTCATCAGTCATCAGCTTGCTCGATCAGACACCAAACACGATAGGCAAAGTATGGCACACAATGATTGCAGGTTCTCTTTCCCATTTGAAGTTGCTGAGGATAGGTCACTTTCTACTGCCATAGGAGCAGATCCCCAGTAGCCAGCTAGGCCACGCTCTTTTGCATATGGTGCTCACAGACCGTTGTACTTTCTACCTCTATCTTATGGCTAGCGGAAGTAGCTAGAAAAATAAATGAGATAAAGATGCAAAAGAATATCGCCGTGATCTCTCCCCCATTTCTCTTCCTTGAAGTGCTCTCTCATTTTAGACGAAATGCTCATATATAGTACCTGTCAGTTTGTCACATGTTTGTTAATTAGCCTTTCCTTCCGTACTTTGATCTGCATGTTTGTTGGTTTGGGCGGTCGATCTACATAGGAGCATATGTTTGCCAGCAATTCTTTTACCACTTCAAGTTTGGCACATGAAAATAAATCTCACCAAATAAAATTCTGTTTTCAATAGACTATATAATAATCGGTAAACACCACACGTACGGAAAATTGCATTGGAATTACCATATTTTATAATTATGATGAACATGAGAGATATTGAAAATGCTAGAGTTCAAATTTATCTATTAATCAAAGTAAAAGAGAAACACCATGGGTTATGAGTTGGATTTAAATATATACTCCATCTGATCTCAAATATAAGTCGTTTTAGAGTTGTGGATGCAAATTAAGATAAAATTTAAAAATAACTTAGTTGTTCTTCATTTATACTCCCTCCAGTTCCATATATATTTCCTGTTGTTATAGCTTTTTTAGATGAAATTTCTGTCATTCGAGAGATTAGAGCAATCATAATAGTTGGCTATAAGCCTTCTATGTCACATTTATCAAATGAGCTGAGTAGATGAAAAAAGGTGAACATAGAGAGTGGTGGCTTGCATTGCTTAGTGAATATTTAGAGGTTTACCCTTGTAGTTGATGATGATGTGTGGTTTCCAACGTGAGAGAAATGTTGAGCTCAATGGTATTTAATATGGGTAGAATAGAAAATAGGCATCCTAATTAATTACTACTTGGTAAATAAAATCATGTCCAAAACAAACAGCACTAGAGGGAGTACAGCATTGGAAAGGACGATCAATTTATCTACGAGATGGGTAGTATTTATATTTAGCAATGGTAAATGAGGAAGAATATATAGTTACAGAAGTGCTTATAATTAAGTTACAAATGAATTTCATTTAGGAAAGAGTTGAGACAGCTAGAATGGCTTAGGTTTTAATCGGATTGAGCACATTTGTTTATTAGAGCACAACTGAAGCATAAATAATTATTGCAGTTTTACAAAAAGAAAATTGTATAGAAAATAACCTTCTTTTGTACATAAATAAACTTTCTTTAATGGAAATTAATACACCGTAGGGGAATTCCTGATGTTTTAGGGAAAAAAAATGTACTCCAATCCTATATAAAATGTAATTCTACTTTTAATGAACCGTGTAATAGGGTTTTTTTAGAGGATGAACTATATACTCCGTATATGTGATCTAGGTCACTATATTCAATTGGAACGAGAACTTAGCTAAATAGAATTATTATACCTTATTAATTAATCGATGATCCGAGAGATTATTTAGCCCATATAATTAATTAATTAATTAATTAGTACTTTGATGATGCAGCTATGGATTCAAGGAGCCATGGGGTATGATGGGGGCTATGGCTTTTCCGGTCGGGAACGAGAAGATCTCTCTCGGTCGCTACTCTTCCGGACTCCGGCCCGTTCCAACCCCCCCCCCCCGGGGGAGATTTAGCCGACTCAAAGGCAAAACCTTTGTCGCCTCTCTCATCGGTATCCTTTGCTTTGCTCGCCCACGCGACGAGAAAAGCCGCGCCCTGCAGCACACGTCGCGCCCCGTCGCCGCAAAAACGTATCCGGCCGGTCGCTCGATCGCCTCAGCGCGCTTGCCCCGGCCGTCACCATATATCCGCGTTGCGCCCACGCGCCTGTGGCCACGATGACTACACGACATGGGCGACGCACTAGGTTTCAATCGAGATCGATCCTTCACCCTAGCCAGTTTATAGCCACTCCGAGACGAGAGGAAGCTGCATCTTATTCCAACCAGCGACGATGCATCACATCACCGCCTCAACGGTCGGTAGCGCGCGGCGGCACCAGATCGCGTCGCGTCGCGTCGTTTTGGGGGATTCGCAACACGTATACGTAGAGATGATCAGCGCGCGCCTGCAACGTCGATCGCCAAAACGACGCATGTCGACGATGGAGTCCATGACGGATGCTCGTGCCAAAAGGCGCCAAAAGATGGCATGTCCACGATAATGCGGCATTCCTTTCTCTCCCCTTTACGAAAAATCATGCTGTATCCTTTTGTTGTTGTTGTAGTTGAGAACTGAATCATGCTGTATCGATGCCTGCCCGTGATGAAACATGCTGGTTTAGTTTGGGTGAGGCGGCGCCTGTGCCGTTATTCGGCCCAGCAGGCAGGGCGATTAATTGTTGGGCCTAATTAAACGAAGCTAAGCTGACCAGATGGAGTTTGCTTGGACCACGCGATGTTGTATATGGGCCAAATCAAAGAATAACCCTGCAAAGCTATACCTTGGGCCAACCAGTAATTAAAAGCTTAATTCGTAAGTTATACATTGGGCCAGACAATACAGCCATGTCTCCTTCAGTCGTTCGCAGGCTAAAAGTTCGAGAAACAGACATCATTATCATTCCTTTGCCAAAGCATCAACAACGGGGAAACTAAAGAAATTGCAAGTGCACGGTGCACCTCTCTGGCTCTCTCCGTTCTTTACACCTGATAAAAGCGAGCTCGAACAATTTGGGCATTACCGCTAGAGTTTTGAGGCAATCAATGTGCAGATATAACCGATGAAATTTTGTTGTCGAGTACTATATATTGTGGCCGAAGAATCTTCGAGTTTTTTAAAAAAATAATATTGTTTAAATGGAAAATTGCAAAACTAGTGGGCCTTTGCAGAAAATCGTGGAAATGTGGGCCTGTCGAACCACGGCGATTCGACAGGGCCCAATCGAACGTCGGAGCGATAACAGGCCGGACCGATCGAACGGCCGCGTTTCGACTGAGCCCTGTCGGCACGCGGCATGTCGACAGGCCGGGGCGCCGGCCCAGTCGAACTCCGGCCGTTCGACAGGCCGGCCCAGTCGAACTCCGGCCGTTCGACAGGCCGGGCCGCCGAACCAGTCGAACGTCGGCCGTTTGACAGGCCGGGCCGGCCGGCCCTTTTTTTTTATTTGTTAAGTGTATTTTTTTTGTTATTAATACAAATTAAATTGTTAAGAGTTGTTTTTAACTTGTTAATAATTAATTAATGACATATATTTTATAATTGATTAATTATAATTTGTAAGTTGTTTTCATAATTAAGTTTGTAAGTAGTTTTTGTAAATATAATTTTGTTATAATTGATTAATACCCATTTTGAATTGAATATTTGGAGAAACACATCGGATTTTTAATTTATTAATTTTAGATATATCCATTTTTAATTTAGTAATGTACAAAACTTTTTTTTTAATTTGGTAAGAATTGTTTTTAAGTTGTTAGTAAAGAAATAATGAGAGAAATTTTTATAATTGATTAATTATAAATTATAAGTTGTTATTATAATTGTAATTTATTATAATTGACATACACATTTGTAACTGCATATTTAGATAAACATATCGGAGTTGTAATTTAATAATTTTAGATCTATCCATTTGTAATTTATTAATTTACATAACCTTATTTTGTTTATCGGTTATTTTCGGAAATTCCAAAAATCACTTTCGGATAGGGCCAAAAATTTGCAGAAGCGAAAATTGGTTCTGTCTATTTTCGAAAATTCCGAAAATCGTTTTCGGAGGACTCAAAAAATTTTGAATTCACAGAACATGTTTTTAGAAACCGAGAAGAAACTTTTTTTAAGAATTGATGTTGAGCACATCCATGACCATACCGAAACAAGAAAAAGTTGTAATACAATTTAAACATGATACACCTGGTTTCATTGCGGTTACATAGATAAGATTAGATTAGAACTAGAAGGAAGGTAGTGCAAGAGTTGAACACGACGAGGATACAACTACCAACTCGTGCATACTACTGAGTGCAACGAGGCCACTTTCCCTTCCTCTGCGCATCGGGATTCTCCTCCATTGCTGCCTTCGCTCGCCGCGCACGCTCAAGCTTCCGCTCCCACTCCTCCCTGTACGCAGCAACACTCCTCATTTCCGCCTCAGCCTTGTGCTCTTTTTCTGCGGCCTCCTCCTTGCGTCTCTGCTCTATCTTCTCCTTGCGCTCTGCATCCCATCGTCGCATGTACTCCAACCGCTCCTTGTTTTGCGGCTTGATCTCGGTGTCGATCCACTGCTCAAAATCACATAGCGGTGGAGGGGTCTACAACAAATGCAATGTTTACTAACCAAATAAGTTGTTCAAGACTACTTAATACACCAAATAATTATTACAAAACATTAGTTCCTCACCATTAAGTTAATGCGGCGGATCTCAGGTGTTGGCTCAAACTCAAAATTGGCACACATCCAGTATCTCTGCATGTACGTCTCCTCTTCATCAGACTTGGCTACCTTGCAAGGATCACCGCACCAGCACATGGGCACTGGAACACCGCTAGGCAAAGGCAATGGGTTGAAGGCATTTCCAGTCTTCGGGCGATAACTACAAGTCAATAATAAATGAAACGTCCTAACCCGTTAATCTAGAATTCCTCATTTCATGCACAACGAATAACACATAATATCACAGAAACGATTTATGTTACCTTGAGTTGGTAGCTTTTCCACGCCTTGGCATCCTACAGTTTTAAAAAAGAACTATCAAATATTGTACACACCCTTAATACTTCTCATTGTACGGTCAAATATAGTACTACTACAAACCAAACGTGTGCACAACAAATGTAGTCTAAAATTATTCACACTTCTAAGTGCTATATATCTACTCACAAATTTCAACATATCTACTCACAGTGCTACAGATCTACTCGCAAAAAATCAAGGGTCCGCATCTAAGTGCTACAGATCTACTCAGAAATTTCAAATACATGGTAATTACAGTAGTATGCGACAGAAAATATAACCATACGTCGGGATATTGTACTAACCTGCGATCGAATAAGCACAGCAACAACGCTTCGCGGCTCTTCTCCTTCTTCCTCACCTCTCTCTTTTTTTTCCTTCAATTGTGACCGGTTGAAATGAGCACTTCCTCAGGCCAATGGATGAAGAGCGCGTATTCGGACCTATGTAATATATAGTGGAGGAAGGAGAGGCACATATCCATCTAACGTGAGTTCACCAGTAGCGTGGATTTGACAACACGTTCACGCGGCAGCGCAAATTGAATGATTGTGTCGAACAAAGCATCGGCAAAAGCTGAGTCTGGACGCCTTGACGCGCCGAAAGATGATAGCGACGTATCGTAAACGTCTGTCACGGGCCAAAAACTGGTAGGGACCAATCGTAGCCCTCTGTTATGCGCCGAAAGTTTTTTGTCGTTTCGTTGAGTAGATGTAGCGAATGACATGAAATGTTTTCGTGACATATGAGTGCGGCGACCGAATAGAGTTACATACGAAGAGGTAACACTACAAGTCAAGAATGCCCCCCTCTCGCACGCTTGCTAGGCCCTCCCTTCTTACGTTGTCTGATTTGCACTGTGGGATATGTCAAATTATCAGGTGGGTGCCTATGTCGTGCCGGCTGCTGTGGAGTAGCATCCTCTGGCTGCACGGACTCCCCCTGCTGTGTAGGCTGCGTGACCGGAGGAGCACCGTACCAGTAGTCTATGCCAGCCTGCGCATCGGGTGCATCCGTCGCAAAGAAATCGTCCACGAACTGTGTTCGAGGAGAGACAGCAGGAACTGCAGAATGCCCCTGCGAAACCCCGTAGTCGTGACCTGTTGCAAAATAGAGGCGATGCCACATGTTCATAGTTAGTAACCATGCATAAAAATTAAGCGAACGATGATGGTAACTACGATCTAAACAATACTTACTTGTGTGCTGTGTGTACCCTGACTCCGGTGCGCGCGGAGTAACGTAGAGTCCCCAACCCGGTGTGGGCGCCAGGTAGTCCCCTGTCGGCAGGTAGGGAAAGTCTGGCTCTGCATAGGCTCCCTGGGTATCGTACACCTGCTGTGGCTGTTCACGTTGCGTAGGTTAAGATATGGTATAAAACGGAGGTTGAGTACGATATGAACTGCATGGTAAGCAAGGCAAACGTGTCGTACCTGAGGCCGCGGTGGTGGCATACTCGATGCCGGAACGCCAAAGTCAGACGATCTCCCTGGGCGGACGGGGGGAGGCGTCTCCTGATGTGAAGGCCGAGCGTGCGAAGGACCGGCGTCGTCATAGTGGCGACGTGAAGTAGAGGAGCGGAACTGATCCACACTGGAGCGTCGTGGTAGTGGTAGCGATCCTGCCAGCCTGGAAGGCTGCACAACATCAGCCGCGCTCCGACAGGAGACACGACGAAGTAGCGCCGCAGCCCGTGAACGGAAACTGCGAAGGACGGACGCCACGTCGTCCTGCCTGACGTGCTGAGGCCTCGTCTCCAATCTCTGTAGCATCGTGTTGGACTCAGCGTGAACCTGTTCCACAAACTCGGCCTATTGAACGAATAGGCAAGGGCGTTAGAACCATTGAACGTGTTCCACATGTAACGACAATGATCGAAAGCAACGACATACCATTGAGTTGTACGCAGCTCGAGGTTGTGGGGCAAACGTGTCCGTGATCGACGCCTGGTGAGGGACAGACGTTTCCCTTTGTGGCGGGAAACACCTCCAGCGCGTAACACAACGGTACCAACGAAGGTACTGTCCGTACGAAGCTCCGTCGTCTGGAGGTGTTTGGAGAACCAAGTGCTCCGCCGCATGTTCCCACTCCGCAACCGTTGGCGCAATCGTCTGAACAATGGTCCCCTCGTGGGACAGACCGAGTCCCTTCCGGGTGTATCTGCGTACGATGTAATGAGCACGTAAGAAACGTATACGATGGGGTAAAACACACTACTTGCCTATAACATTGTCGGACAAGTACTTACTTGTGGAGGCTAACAGCTAGAGAGCGTCCACCTCTCGGAGGGTAGTCTTGGTACATGCCGAGCTGTTTAAGTACCCTTTGCACGTGGTACGGCTCGACGTGCACGTCCAGCACGAGGTGACAAGTGGTCCTCCAGAGCTCTGCGTCGCGCGTGCAGAGCTCTGCAAGACCGTGTGGTGCCCGCTCGACGACATCGCGATGCGTGTACGGGGTCCATCGAACCCGGTCGGGCGTAAGCTGATCGAAGTCCGCCACGAACTGTGTGTACACGCGACGTGTCGTTCCGCTCACCCACCTCGGCTGCAAAAACATGAAATATGTGATTAGTGCCCGTAAATCGAGATAAAGCGCAGAATAAGAAAGTGCTATGAAAAATGTATTGCAATGTACAATTTACCTCGCAGTGTATCCACAGCGATCCCATGGTGGGACGATCGTCTATGTCTTCAAGTCCAAACTTGTACATCTCATCGACGCCGTAACTTGCGTACGACTCCAGGTGTGGCCTTCCAATGTCAAAGCGCTCATGCGCCCATAACATTAGAAGCAGAGGGCATCCTGTCAGAGAACTGGCCTTGCTGTTCCTGTTGCAAGCATCGCATAGACCAGCGTACGTCGCCGCAAGAACAGCTGACCCCCAACTGTACTGCGGAATCTCCTCTACAGGTAGCTCGGCGATCTGCTCCGCGTAGTGGATGAAGTGCTTGTCCACGGAGTCAGCGTGAGTCCCCGTGAACATCACCCACCCAAACAACCACAGTAGATACGCGAGTAAGTGTCGGCACACTACCCAGTCCTCCTGATCCTCTGGGAACACCTCCTGGTGGAACTGGTGCAACCAACTCCTCGTGGGGCCATGCCCATCTGTGAGATCCTCCAGCGGAGCAGGCACCACTCCACCAAAACTGGCAAACAAATCATCCGCCCATCCAGCATGGACCTGTGTCGGCCCAACCGCTGCACCCGCTATCGGTAGACCCAACAAAAAAGACACATCCTGCAGAGTGGGTACCATCTCTCCAACTGTCAGGTGAAAGGTGTGTGTCTCGGGCCTCCATCTATCGACCAAAGCACTCAGCAAGGCCGCATCGATGTTGATACGGGGTGACCTTCCACGTGAAGGCTCAACCAAGCGTGCGAAGGTCAACAACCCAGCGGCTCTCAACCTGTTACATGTTACAAAGGAATAATTAGCAATGCGAGAAAATTTAAATGACAGCACGAGGTGACAAATGGTTTTCCACATACCTTGGAACCCAACGAGGATCGATACGCCAATACTGATCCGGTCCCCGCATCTTCAGCACGTTGCAGAACGTCCCGTGACTCAGTCGTCTCGAACGGTGATGTTTATCGATCACCTCGTCGATCAGCGATACGTCATCCCTGGCAGCCATATCTGCAAAATGCATGATTACCAGTGTCGTGAGCATCAGAAATGAATTAAAAAATGACAAAATGCGCGTGCAAATTTATGCAAAGCAAAATTTTAATAGCAGAAGTGAAATACTGATAAAATGATGTGGACACACTGCAAAACTTTAAATGAATAAAATGTTATGCAACGCGATAGTATCATCGTACAGGTTACATACAAACAAGTTCAAGTGAACACACTGTAGAACTAGTAAATATAAATATTACAAGACGAATAACTAAGTATTATTTCTCGAAGTCGACCTCCGCCCTGGAACACGCCGAGTATCGCGACCTTCTGCATCTTTGCCTACGTCGTACATGCTGCAATCTTTACGGCTATGGTCTCCACCGCATACAATACAAGCCTTTAGACGCCGCGAAGGGATGTTCGTTTCAGCTTCATCCATGTGGTTCTTGATTCGACGGGTCTTGCGACGCCCCTTCGTGCCAACCAGCAAATTTGAGTCAGGCACCCAGTTGGCTTCCCCTGGGGGTGGGCGAGTGAATTCACACACCGCACGCCAACCACGCAATTCACCGCGCCAGGTCTTCTCCCATGCTTCCTTAGTAAAGTAAGGCGAGACGAATATGTTCGCGTCGATACCACCTTTTGCGGAAGCGGCAAGAACATGAGAGCATGGCAGATGTCGAAGAAAGGCTTGTTGCAGTTGCATTTGCAAGCATGATAGTCTGGCCACAACGTGCACTCCAATGTGATGTCCGTACTCCCAATACCGACACCACTCTTGTCACGTAGGCGTACCTCAAACAGCAACTTCCTATTCCCAGCAGGCCAGACCCTGTGCATTCCGCCCTTCTTGCTTTTCTCCTCCATGTACAGTGTGATAGCGGGGCTATACCTTACATTAGGATTGGCAAGGTTAAGACTAGCCATTGCGTATCTTTTACAAAGATACTTCTGTGTACCCCTTGTGATATCCTCCAGGATAGCAACAAGTGGTAAAGGACGTGTATTTTTCATCACCCAGTTGTACACTTCAGCAAGATTTGTTGTCATCACACCATACCGTGAACCATTGGTGTCGTACAACAATGACCACTTTTCCCTTGGCTCATGCTCTATCCAGTCAGTGAAGCACTTTGTAGCCCTCCCCCGCTTCCTACATCGAGTGACAGATGGTGATTCGTTTGGAACGGGATCCAGGCCTTCCGGCTCGTCTTGTTGGGCAACAACTGGTTTTTTTCGAACCTCTTGCATGTGAGTAGTGGTCAGCCGATCCAGCTGTTCCCATATGGCGTCGAACTTTCTTTGCTGATTCTGCTTGCACAACTTTTTGAACAGGTCCATTAACCTCTTACTCCTGAATTGTCTGTAAAAATTTGCACCGAGATGTCGCATACACCATCTGCTATGCAAATCTGTCCAGGAAACCTCCTCAGTTACATGTTCCTTTAGCTGCTGCACCGCTGATAGAATGTCGGCATGTCGGTCATGCAGAACACACACATTTGGTCTGTTTTGAACAACACACCTTTTAATGTGACGCAGGAACCATAGCCAGCTCGATGTGTTCTCGCTTTCAACAAAAGCGAAGGCAACAGGGACGACATGGCTATCAGCGTCGACTCCGATTGCGGTTAAAATAGTTCCCCTATACTTGCCTGTCATAAAAGTACCATCAACACATAGCAACGGAATGCAATTTCGAAAGGCCTCTATCATGCACCCAAATGACCAAAATGCACGACGAAGGACGTTTTTTCCATTGTCATTAACCTCATCGAGAATAGCCATATGTGTGCCCGGATTTCTGGCCTGCAACACCTCCAAAACTGGGGGAAGGTTGTGGTATGAATCTTCGTAACTTCCAAATCTCATCTCCAGTGCTTTCTGCTTACCCCTCCAAGCCTTGTCATACGATATCTCATACCCGTACTCTTTCTCCACGTCATGCATTATTGTGAACGGCGACAAAGAGGTTTTTTTAACAACCTTCGAATAAACCATTTGTGCCACGAATGCAGCCGTCATGTTCCTGTGTACCAAAGGGGTCTTGTCCAACAAACATGTATGCTCCTCAACCCTTGAAGCTACCCATAAGTTGTCATGTTGTGGCTTGTAACCATGCACTCCCAAGGGCATCCGGGTTTCGTGCACTTCACGTCATACGTCGTCCGATTTGAAACCTTCACCCTGAACTCCCGCTTCTGCAGAAAAGCCCACCTCTTCACCGCGTCTTGTAGGTGCCCTTTGTCGTGAAACATCTGTCCAACTTGCACCTTCTTACAATCATATCGCCAGTGGGCATCTAAACCATCGTTAACCCCCAGACGGCTCATCGATATGGTTGTCCAATCTTCAGGTACGTTGGCTTCCTCGTCCCACTGTGCTGTATCTTGCCCTTCCATCACGAACGAAATATATTCTTCGTTCTCCAGTTCCATTTCTTCCACTACCGCATCGTTCTCCTCCGCAGCATCAACAGCCAAAGGTGAGTCGGGCTCATCGTCATCCAACTCGTTAGGCGGACAATTGCCACCGGGCACAACTAAATCTACCGGTGCAGTAACCTCCTCCACTGCTTCCTCTTGCCCACTCCTGCAAATATTAATCTCTTCCACGATATGAGTTTGATCCACCTCCGTGCGGCTGGTCTCGCCGGTTCCAACAACATCTGTTTTCTTTTGCACCAATATTGCCAGTCTATAACTTTTCTCTCTTACTTTCGCCACAAATTTCCTCCAACTCCCGGTAGATGCAACCTCTACTATCCTCCACTGCCATCCGTATTCACTCCTTACTGGCCACACGGCTTTTATGATTAATTTCTCCATCAAAGGATCTATCCCGAACATATTATGCAGCCACCCTAGCACGTCGTTCAAAAACCAACTGGCCTGGTGTATTTAGGGTAGTATCAACGAATGCATATACGGTCAAATCGACCCCGCTATCACAAAGTTGTATTGGAGTGTCGCCATAATACACCCAAACGGGCATATCACCTGACATCCTGAAATAGCATGCCAGTTGCTATTAATACGCTACTACCCATAAAGTGTCGCATGCTCTATGCTTACATTATTGCTGTAATGTATTTCCAACTATATCTCGTTACTTGAATATAAGTTCCATTCAATTTTAACTAATAATAAACGTATAATACCTCCATTCGATTTTAACTAATAATAAACATATAATACCTGTACTAACATCCAACAATGATTAACCAAAAAAATTACCGCCGTCCTAAGGGATTACAAATTTATACCTTCGCTGTCGTTCCTCTTTCCTGCGCACTTGCGCACGTCTCCTTTCAAACCGCGTAGTTATTCCCTCCAGCCGAATGACAGAGCTCTGCACTAAATTTGACTACTTAAATATAGCATCAAATTGCTCAACATTACGAAATTACTAATCACCTCAGCAAACATATACTAACTTTAAATTATTTGCAACATACAACTAAATAACTATATATACTAACATTAATCAACGACAAATGGTTCACACATTATATATACTAACATTCAACAATGTCTAACGATTCACACATTATACGTACTAGCATCGAAATAACAAGTCTCGTAATAGCATTGATATTTACAACTTAACATAGGGATTAATTATACCTTAACCACCGCAGCTGCTTTTGGGCGTCACCTTCTCTTTCCTTCTAGTGTTGCTACCTTCACGACGATGGCACGCCACGGCAGCAAGCACCGGCGGTGGACGCGACAACAATCTTCGCACTCGAGACAAAACAACTGCTCCCAGCAGCAGCAGCGGCGGCAACGGCAGCAGCAGCAAGCAGCAAGCAGCGGCAACTGCGGCAGCAGCAGCAGCAAGCAGCAAGCAGCAGCGAGTCAGGAAGGAGAAGGCAGCAGCGAAGTGGTCCAGAAGCGCCTATAAAGGGTCCTGTCGAACACCCGTAGGCCGACAGGGGCGGTGGGCTGGACGTGTCGACCTGCCGCTGGTCGACAGGCGCGGCGGAGTGCCTGTCGACCGCCCGTTGTTCGACAGGAGCTGGGCCGCGCGGGTGGTGGGCCCTGTCGAACTCCCGCAGTTCGACAGGCCGCCCTATCGACCGGCCGCAAGCCGATAAGTCCTGTCGACGGGCCGCTGTTCGACTCCTCCAGCTATCGTTTCTCCCCCGTTCGACAGGCCCACATTTTCGCGATTTTATGCAAAGGCCCACTAGTTTTGCGATTTTCCATTTAAACAATATTATTTCTAAAAAAAACTCCAAGAATCTTCTGCCGCTTAACTATACAAGCAGCTCTGCGGCCGCAGCACCAATTTTAGGTGATGTTTGAAAGATGTTTCACCTAAAACGATATGACATTAATATGTGATTAATTGAGTTTTAATTATTACAAGCTTGAAAAATAAATTTATTTGATATTTTAAAACAACTTTCATATAGAAAATTTTCGCACGAAACACACCGTTTAACAGTTTGAAAAACGTGCCACAATAATCTAGTCTAGAACTTCATCCTCTTCTTTCGGTAGATTCGAACGGGACCAAAGGTAAGAGTATGTCTTCTCTCTGTAGTTTGAGCCAAAAAGGAGGGCTTTGCCACTGCAGAACTGCGGAGCTGTTTTCATTCTCGAGAGAATATTCTTATTTTTTTTTCATGTCATCTAAATAGTCATAAAAAAAATTTAAAAAAATAACAAGATAGATTAATGTGAAAAATATCACTTTACAAACATACAAATTCAAATTCAAATTCAATAAATTGTAACAAAAATAACAAATATAACTGTGAATGTATGTTAACTATTTTTAATTTAATTTTTTTTTGGTAAATTATAGAAATCGAATTTAGTCTTGCATGTTTATGTAAGGATATGTTTCATATTAATCTATATTGTTATTTTTTTAAAAAAATTTAATAACTATTTAGATGACATAAAAAAAACAAAAACAAAGAAAATATTTGCTAGAGAAATAAAAATCTATCTCCTGCAGCACTACCAAGCTGCATGCATGCCATCCCATGCCATCCAGGCTCACTCACACAGTCACACTGATGTCTGATGTTTCTTCCTTCGGACTCCGGACTCTGACGAAGGAGAGCAGGTTTTCATCACTGCTCTAGTGCTCTCGACGCCAGAAATTGGCATCAACTGAGGCATACCTGGCCATGGGCCACCTGGGGCACCATCCTAGTACTGCTCACTGGTGGATTCCTTCGTACTCGTCGGTACGGCGTCGAAACCTTGAATTTCGTATCAGGCCGTGAATGAATCCACTCGAAACTATAGCCAACAAACCTTTGGAATACACGGATGTGCGTTCTCTTGATCCAACCTTCCTGCAGAAGTAAAGTACTCCAACCAAGTACATCAACGAACTGGCCAGTTGACAAGACATAGAGGCAGAAGTTTCGCTTTGCACTTGTCAGCCATGTTGCCATACAAGGAGAGCCAATCAGTTCACAAAAGCTCAGTTCACCCTGCTGCGATTACTCCCGTAATCATCGTGAACAAAACCTTCACGAACCAGCCAAACAGCTGCCGGGTGTCACCGCCAACCAACCAGCACATTTCGCAGGAAATCCTCCTCCTTGTCTCTCCATCGCCCGGGCTTATTTGCTGCGTCGGCCACCGTCGGCCGCCTATAAGGCTAACACCTGGCTACATGGCCCGGCTGCCGTGCCGCACTCGCGCGACCGCGCGCTTCCCTCCGGGGCTAAGAAATCCCGGGGAAAATCCGCACAGAACAACCGACGTGTTCCGCGGCGATTCGCGTCGCCATCAAGTCGCATCTTGTCGTGGGGACATGGGGGACTAATGGCCACGTCGGAACATCAACACACCCGCACCGTCGAGGCCCCGCCTTTGCCCCCACAACCGCGAACCTGACAGGCACACGAACCGGCCGAGCACTCACCAACCTGCGCCGAGCGCGAGCGTCACGGTCAGTCGCACACGTCCCAGGCCTATAAACCTAAACCTGCCACTACTAAACCCTCCCAAATCAAATCATTAGCCAAGGCCAAGCAGGCGCGGCTGCTTAGCTTATAAGACCAGATAGTACTACTCAGCTTAGCACGCCCAAACCGCGCGCCATCTCACCAGCCAAGCGAGAAGCTTAATTAGCTCCAACTAGCTCGCGCTCGCGTGTAGCGGATAAGCGGAGTATCGATCGATGGATCGGTCGGCCATGTCGGGGAGAGTGAACGACCCGGGGTCCGCGTGGTTCGGCGGCGGGGAGAGAAGCTCGTCGGCCGGGCCGGGGCGCAACGTGCGGCTCATCGCCACCGCCGTCGCCGCGTTCGTGTCCGTGCTCGGGCTGGCCCTGTTCCTCCACCTCTACGTCTGCCACGTACGCCGCCGGAACCGCAGGCGCGCGGCTGAAGCGGCCGCGCTGGCGACCGCGAACGCCGGGGCGCCGGCCAAGGTCGGGCTGGACCCGTCGGCCATCGCGGCGCTGCCGACCGCGGCGTACGGGAAGGTGGCGGGCGGCGACGCGGCGGGCGGCACCGAGTGCGCCATCTGCCTCGGCGCCATGCAGGAGGTGGACACGGTGCGCGTGCTGCCGGCCTGCCGCCACGTGTTCCACGTCGCCTGCATCGACAAGTGGCTCGCGTCGAGCTCGTCGTGTCCGGTCTGCCGCGCAGGGGTGGAGCCGCCGCCGCCCCCGCCGTCAACGGCGGCGGCGAGGTGCGTACACGAGAAGCAGGACGCGGAGAAGGAGGAGGCGACCGCCGGTAGCTCGGCGCCGGTGCGGGTGCTCGGCGCGTCGCTAATGAAGATGCTGAGCAGGGAGAGACCGTCGCCGAGGAGGCAACCGGGCGTCCACGCCGTGGAAATGGAAGACTTGGAAAGCCAGCTGCCGCGGCCGCAGCCGCATTAGAGCATGCTGCGAATAATCAGCGTGCCATTTTTTTTCTTTTCATTTTTCGCTTCATTTAAACATCAAGCGTTCGTGTTGGTTCAGTATGAACTACATAAGTGTGTAAGTGTTTTTCTTTATTTGGAGAACGAAAGTTTTCAATTAGGTGTTGGTGCTTGTAGCTGTCAAAGGAAAGGAGCAGACCCGTCTCTTGTATTTGTACAAAGAAGGGAAAGTGGATAAAGCTCTGATATGGAATTTCTCTAGGCAAAGTGGGAGTTACGGCCGAGACCCATAGATTTTTTTTTCCCCAAGTGTTCCCCTTTTCAGTGCTTGTTTGGATGAGGATGATTTAACTAGAATGTTGTACTTCAATGACCGTTCTCTCGATTTATGGGCGACAAATCCTTGTATATTCTTGGACTACAAACTGCATGATCACGGTGACGACGCCTTAATTACACTGGGTAATCCTGTCATTTAAGGAGATGAGAAAAGAGGGCGAGCAAACAAGACGGCACTGAAAAGATAAAGTATTCCCCGATTTACAAAGTTGGACGGGAATACTTTTATCTTTTGGAACACTGAAAAGAGTGCAAAGTTTATAATTTTTGTCATTGACATCTTTATGATTGTTAGACTAAAAGCCGTTTTCCCGCATTTTAGTTTTAAACCCTCTTCGAAACACATAATTGTAAAAAAACATAAAAATAGAAAAACTGTAGAAATAAAATTTAAAAAAAACAGGAAAGCTTTAAAATTGTAGTAGTAGTTCGATAAACACGTAGGAGTAACATAGTAATTAACAACCATAAGAAGATGAAAATACGTGGTAGAGTCTCTTGCTTGTTTTCAACGGGAAGAGCATGATTTAATCCTTTGTTTCAAAGACTTCTTAGGAATTTTGAATTTTTTTATAAGATTAAAATTCTTCAAATATGTTATATTTTTCACACAGATCAAATGGGCCAGGCTATTGAGTTCTGCTCAATATTCTACTCCACTTATCATGTTCATAAATACCAACAGGAACAAAATCGCACATTTTTGGACTAGAACGATTTTTACAAGCTCCAACCAACATGTCATTTTTGGACGAGCAAACATTTTTGGGTCACAGTAAGTACGCACCAGTGCACTACATATGTATGGGTGGCAGGGCATGCATCTCCGAGTCAACCGGTTAATATCCAAACATCCATCCATCTATCTATTATATTATTAAAATAGCTTTAAAAAACACTATATTCACGGTAAAGACTAAAAATTTTCACATTAGTTAAAAAAAGAACAAAAAAATTCGAGTAAAAATACATTTAAAAATAAAAATATTCCATGTAGAACACAGTTAGAGAGTAACTGAAATTCAAAATAAAAAATAAAATAAATTCTGAAATTGAAAAGAAGAGTTCGAGCAGGAATACATTTAGAAATAATTGAAATTCAGAATAAAAAAATATTTTAAAAAAGAGTCCATGTAGAATACAATTAAAAATTAGCTGAAATTCAAAATAAAAAATAAAATAAATTCAAAAATTAAAAAAAAGATCAGACTACCAAATTGGGAAAAAATATTGAGGGAATAGTAATACAAGATTACTGAAAATTTAAAATAAAAAATAAAATAAATTCTGAAATTTGAAAAAAAGTTAAACTAGGAATACAATTTATAAATAACCAAAACTCGGAATAAAAAATAAAGACTATTGAATGAAGAGATCATATAGAACACAACACAAGATTAATTAAAACTAGCTTGGTGGCCCGCGCGCATTGCGTGGTTAGCATCCAAATAAAAAATAAAATAAATTTTGAATAGAAATATAATTATAAGAGTTCAACTAGGAATACAATTTATAAACAACAAAATATTGGAATGAAAAATATGGAATTTTCAAAAAAAAAGTCTATATAGAACAGAACACAACGATGACAAATGACAATAAAAAAGAAAGAAATAACATGCTCGTAAAAAAATAAAGTGGTGACGATTGATGAGACATCTAAAAAAACTATAAACAAAACCCCAAATAGAATCCCAATAACGATTAAGAGGAGGAACGACGGGCAGACCGTTAAGCAGTATGGTCACGACAGTTGGCATGACTTTTAAAAAGTAAAAAAATAAATTCTAATGATAATTATGTTTGATTTTTAAAATCTCAATGACAATAAAGAGGGGAGGCAGCAGACATGTCATAGAGTAGGGATGAAAATGGAGCGAATACAGCCGGATAATGTTCATACCATATTCGTTTTCATTTTTTTTATCGGACGAAAACAAATACGAATTATCTCGAATACGAATAAGGATCGAATATGAAAACAAATTTTTCTCGGAACACAAAAATCACCTCAACTTCTAATAGGAACAAATATCATCATATATAATTAGCTCATTTTATATAAAATATAGTATGATGTATAAAAATATTTAAAAATTTAAATATTATTAATAGTGTGGACTAGTATTAAGACATGGGTTTCTAATAAAATCTAAAAGGGTATATTGAAGGTCGTAGGGTTATAAAGAAATGGAGTATATCTCATAGCTACCGCGGATATTTGAATAGCATTGTTCACCGGATATCCGTATTATTATCCATATTCATCGGAAACCTGATACCATATTCGTATCTGTATCCAGGAGAAAATACCCGTATTCGTATTCATATCCGAACTATCCAAGAATTATCCGCTCTGAAAGGTATTCGTATTCGTTTTTTCTCCGCTCCGTTTTCATCCCTATCGTAGAGGAGCACAGTGGAGGAGTCATCGGCGGTTGAAAGGACTTCTGTAAAGTAAAAAAAGAACCCAAACAATAATTATGTTCGATTTTTAAAATCCCAATGATAAAGATGGAAGACAGCGGGCAGGCCGTAGAGAAGTATAACGGTGACGTTTGATGAGACTTCTAAAAATTATAAAAACAAAACTCAACGAGAAAATAAATTCTAAAATTACAAGACCCAATTTTTAAAGATTCCAAGAAGGGTAAATAGAAGTCATGGTAAATTAAACAAGGAATTAAAAAGTAACAAAGGAGCAAGCACAGCGACCGGTGTGGTTTTTAAAAACTATAAAGTTAGAAAACAACGATGGTCATTCAAAGTTCTAAAACTACAAAATAGGCTATTTAACAAAATTTAAGTAAAATTATATGTAAAAAATAAATAATTTTATATGAACGCTAGTAGTATAATTGCGTGGGCCACCAGCTAGTTTCTCTTCTATTTCAACGTGGTACCAGTGCGCCGTGGCGATCGCAAGTGCTCCCAATCAACGCAGGAAACAACACCGCTCACTGCTCAGTTACGCACGCACGCACCGGAAGCGCGCGAGTCAAATGCAAGCACCAGTCAACTCCACTGCTCCAGCTAGCTATCGCGAGGAGAGGAAATATATATATATATATATATATATATATTTATTTATTTATTTATTTATGTATGTATGTATATGTCTCGCTCTCACTGGCGTCGCCATCATGATCGTGCCAGGACTTGCAGGAGCGCATTGGTTCTTCTCGCCTCGCCTCTTTGCGCAGTCACGCTGCGAAGAAAGAAAGAAAATAAAAGGGGGGAGAGCGCGCGAGGGAGGGAGAGAGTGAGTGGTCTTCCGACTCAAAAGCTTGGAAAAGTGGGAGCACAGATTTGTTCTCCAACTCGAAAGCCGCGATCTGTGACTTGGAAAGTCGCCGGTGACGCCCGCCGTACCGGCCGGCCTGGCGAATCCGGTTGGATGGCCGGAAAAAGATCGTGCACACACATACACACAAGCTAGCTAAGCCGCCGAGCCGACTGATTAACCGAGCGGTGGTTGGTTGGATCGCTGCCTGCCTCCATGGATGAGCAAGCAAGCACCACCCCAAGAGACACAGGCGACTCAGCTCGAGTTCCATGTGTGCATAACTGCATATGACCTTCTCCAGTGGCTTTGAATATGGGAGGAGACCGTGTGTTGGGGGGCGAGATAAACATGCCGATGTCGCGAGCATCGCACTGACATATTCAATTCGATGGCTGGTAATTGAGTTTGGGGGATTATACAAGTTTCAGGGGCATCAGGGGTGAGTGCAGAACCTTACCAAACATGCTCCCAACTATGATCATAATTATACTGAGATGCTGCAGCTTGGGCCAATCGAGGGCACTAGGCAGTAGGGCTTTAGAGGGAATTGATTCGCCCATCGTGGATGATCAAAAGCAGGATAAGGTTATTCGATAGAAGCATCGCGTGATTAATCAGTGCTACTGCTACGAAACCATAGGATAGCACGGTTGAGGATAATGATAGTACCACATTAGGAGTAGCCGACTAGGTCCTTTCAGACATCTTTTTCACCATCAGAAGAGATTTGCTTATCTATGGGCGATGATCTGATTCTGGATAACCCCTCACTCCCTATCCAGAGGCAATGTTTGCATTAAGCGAACACGCGCGTACACACACTTTTTCCTACGAAAGTTCAGACGGCTAACATATCATTTGATAAGTGTAGTTTACATATTTATAAAGTTGTTGTAGCATAGGTTTAAAAGCTCCGACCACATACAATCCTTGAGCAGGTACTTAATTTTAACAAGAATGGCCATAGTACTTTTACAGTGGTCCATGTTAGTAATATTCTACTGATGGTATGATCACCAGTAAAAAATTGATTTGAATATTGATTAGAATTCTATTGTAGTAGAAAAAAAATGTTTGTACTATCAATAATCAATTGTTTAGATCATAGTACAAATAGACGTGATACATTTGACAAGAAAGATAAACGATCTATATTGATTCTACTATCACCCAAAAAAATGTCCAAAAACAAACTTGCAGTTGAGAGATGAACAATAATAAGATGGATTATGGGAGAAAACCGTATCGTTTGACTTAGCATAGGCAAGCCAACAGAGAACATTGTTGCACAACGGAAAACTACGTGAAAGCAATGCAAAACAGTACTGTAGCTTGCACCGTTCAACCTGTCTGCAAGCACTTATTCCCACACGCTGATCTATTAGTATTTTCCCTGTCATAAGTAAAAACTATCTCGACAAATAAAAACAAGTCGAAAAGATGCCATAAGTAAAAACCACCTTTCCTGATAAGCACAGACCAAAAAACCTCTGCCATAAGCAAAAACCACTCTGGTTAGCCATGACAAATCAAAATGCATTTGTCATGAGTAGAAACTATTTTGACATGGAATTAAGGGTGTGTTTAGATCAAACTAGCTTGGTGGCCTGCACAATTGCGCGGCTAGCATCTATATAAAACTATTTATTTTTTACATATGATTTTACTTAAAATTTGTTAAATAGCTATCTCGTTGTGTTAGGACTTTGAAAGACCGAATATTATCATCTCCTTTTTAAAAAAATTATACTTTTTAAAAGTCACACTAGTCATTATCCTTTACTCCTTTGTCACCCTTTTATTCGCTACCACGACTTCTATTCATCCTTCTTGAAACCTTTAAAAATTGAAGCTCGTAGTTTTTAGAGTTTTTTGTTTCATTGGGTTTTGTTTTTATAATTTTTAAATATCCCATCAAACAACGTTATTGTACTCCTATACGGCTCGTCCGCTGTCTCCTCTTTTATTGTCATTGGGAATTTAAAATTCGAACATAATTACCGTTTGAGTTTATTTTTTTACTTTCTAGACGTTCTGCCAAACCATCAGCGGCTTCATCACTGTACTCCTCTAAGCCTGCCTGCCGCATCATCTTTTTATTGTCATTGAGACTTTAAAAATTAAATATGATTATCATTGAGGTTTATTTTTTACTTTCTAAAAGTCCTACCAACCGTCGTGATCATGCCACTTAACGGCTTGCCCGTCGTCCCTCCTCTTAATCGTTATTGGGAGTCTATTTGGGGTTTTGTTTATAGTTTGTAGATGTCCCATTAACCACCACCATCATACTTTTTTATGGGCATGTTGCTTCTCCACTCTTTATTGCCACATCTCATCGTTGTGTTCTAGATGGACTATTTTTTTGAAAATTTTATTTTTTCATTCTAATATTTTTTATTTATATATTGTATAACTACCTGAACTCTTATAATTATTTTTCCATTTTCCAAATTTATTTTATTTTTTATTCTAAAATTTAATTAATCTCGTGCTGTCTTCTGGATGGTCTCTTCTTTCAATAGCCTTTATTTTTTATTACAAATTTTAGTTATTTATAAATTGTATTCCTAGTTGAACTCTTTTTTCTTCTAATTTCGGAATTTATTTTATTTTTATTTTTAATTTTAGTTAATCTCATATTGTGTTATATATGGACTATTCTTTCAATATTTCTTATTGTTTATTTCCAATTTCAGTTGTTTCCAAATTGTATTTCTACCTGAGCTCTCTTTTTATTTTTCTAGTTTCAGAATTATTTTATTTTTTATTTCAAATTTTAATTAATCTCATATTGGGTTCTTATATGGACTCTTCTTTCAATATTGCTTATTTTTAATTTCGAATTTAAGTTATTTTTAAATTGTATTTCTACTTAGACTCTCTTTTTCAAATTTTAATTAATCTCGTATTGTGTTATATATGGACTATTCTTTCAATATTTCTTATTTTTTATTGCAATTTCAAGTGTTTCAAAATTGTATTTCTACTTAAACTCTCTTTTTATTTTTTTTAATTTCGAAATTATTTTATTTTTTACTTCAAATTTTAATTAATCTCATATTGGGTTCTTATATGGACTCTTCTTTCAATATTGCTTATTTTTAATTCTGAATTTCAGTTATTTTTAAATTGTATTCCTATTTGGACTCTTCTTTTCTTTTTCTCCAATTAATATGAAAATTTCTAGCCTCTATAGCGAACATGATGCCTTATTTTCAAGGCTGTCTTAATAATATAACTAGCAGGAGGCCTGCACAATTGCGCGACAAGCACCAAAATAAAATTATATTATGATACAAATTTATCTATATTTTTTCAACTTGAAATATCTATAAAAATTAAAGTAGTTGACTCGCTGATTATGTATGTTATCAACCGTATCGTATTATACAGAAAAAGCTTATATTGATCCAATGATATGCTTGCTATGAGATATAGTAATAAATAAAGTCACTATAACATTTTTCATGCTTTAATTTCAAAATGATCAAGCATCTCTATTTCTATAGGTTTTCAAAATCCCGTTAGTTGCCACCATCCCTCCTTGTTTGCATCTCATCTCTCCTCTTTATTTCCATTGCCACCCCTTAGATCGCCCTCCAATAATGGCTGTCACTTCTCAACTTCATTGCCACCCCTCCATTCAATTGTCCGTACTCCTTTTCATTAGGCACATTACAAAATCGAATCTTATCACCATTGAAAATATGTTTTTATAGTTTCTAGAAACTGTCATTGCTAACTTATTCCTTTGTTGCCCATCATCTCACTCTCCCATGTTAAGTGACACGTCCCTACTCCTCTGCGCCCCACTGCTACTCTTAGCCATTAGCATCTTACAAAAACACATCAAAGGTTTTATTTTTATAGTTTGTAGAAGTTGCCGCCAACACCTTATTCATTTGCCACCCCTCGGCTCGCTCTCTCGTGGCAACGGTCGTCTCCTTACTCATTTGTCTCTCGTCAACTTGTCTGCCTATCCCACTATCTCTCATCTTTGTTATCGTCAGCTTCTTATAAAATTGAATCTTATCATTGTTGAATTTCCTTTTTATTGTTTTTATAAGTTGCCACTGCCACTTTACTACTTTGTTGTCCCTCGATCGCTCTCCAATGGAAACCACTGCCTTCCTACTCCTTTGTCACCTATCCACTCGTCAGCCCATACCGTATCTCTTCTTCATTATTGTCGGCACCTAACTAAACCAAATAATACCGTCACAATGGTTACGTTTAAAGTCCTGCCAACTGTTGCCACCATCCCTACCTTACTCGTTTTTTGCCTATTGGGTCGCCCTCTCACAGCCCCTACTATTCACCTGAATAGCTCACCCTCCTGTGGCCCCGATGATTCAGTGATATTGATTTACGAAAACTTTTTCTAAAGCATGGTTTGCTTTTTTAAATGTTAATTCTAGATTTTGTTGTTTTGTTAATTCATATTAAAATCCAATTCAGGATTTTATTTTATTTTTTTATCTTGAATTTTAATTAATCTTGTATTATGTTCTAGATAGACTCTTCTTTTAGTATTTATTTTTTATTTGGAATTTTGGTTATTTCTAAATTATATTCCTAGTTGAATACTTTTTTCTCCAATTAATATGAGAATTTCTAGCGTCCAGATCAAGTTTTATTATATTTTTCTTTCTAATTTGAATGATTTTTAAGTTTATTTAGAATTTGTATTAAAAATATAATTTCCACTTTATTTTATTTTTTTTATTTGAATTTTAATTAATCTCGTGTTGTGTTCTAGATGGACTATACTTTCAACATTTCTTATTTTTTATTCTGAATTTCAGTTAATCCTAAATTGCATTCCTACTTTCTTGTGATTTTTTAAGTTTATTTGGAATTAGTATTGAAAATCAATCATAGAATTTGTTTTTTATTTCGAATTCTAATTGATCTCGGATTGTGTTTTAGATGGATTTTTTTTAATATTCCTTATTTCTTATTTCGAATTTTAGTTATTTCTAAATTTTATTCCTACGTTACTTCTTCTTCTTATTATTTTTTAATTAATGTGAGAATTTCTCTATTGTGAGTGCGTGCCTTCTTCTGATCTTTGAATCCAATCAGGCTAAAAAATATCGATCAACTCATGTAAGATAAGGTATTCAACAGATTTTTTTGGGTCCTTCATGTTAGGATTGTTTACTGTACATCTTTTTTCTCGCTCCCACAAACAAAGTCTATTGGTATTTTTTAAATGCCTACGACCTGATCTGTGGGTTGGCAAAACTGTTATCAGTTCGTCACCATTGCCAAAAAATTCTGACTGGTTATTGTCGGGTTGCAGAGTGCCAATCTTTGATGTCATTTTTTTTGGTTCACCCATTTTTTATGGCTTGAATGCTTGACATCGAGATTACTATGTTTCAATTTTTTAAATTCATCATCAACTAATATTATATACTATATTTTCTATCTACATTATACGCGTATACATGTATGCTTGCTCAAATAGAGGCCATGTCTTACTTTATATATGTGTAAAAATCCTATTCTTAATTTATCAGGCCTTGTCTGGTTAGGAGTCTGGGCACATAAACCTATTATAGTTTTGTTTCCTACAGTCAAATTATGTCAATTTGCCATATGTCAAACCGAATATGACATTGCATTAGTAACTTGTCCGTTTAATGCTCAATAAATCTAACAGCAATCCGAATTCTAGTTTATTTCTAAATTGAGTTGAACTCTTTTTTTTTCTCTAATTAAAGTAGGAATTTGTAAACTCCACACCGAACGTGGTGTCTTCTTTCAAAGTTGTCTATTATATTATATAATAGATAGTTATGAGGATGGTGTTTACCCACTGCTACAACAAGTTTCATGTTTTTCAAACACAATAATATCATCATTGCAACCTAGAATTGAAGAAAACAATTTGCCAAACTGAAAAGATTTAAAATTATCTATCAAACGATGTCATGAGATTCCTCGCAAGAAATAAATCACCACAATATCAAATGGAGCCTTGCTCAAAATTTTTTGCCAAAATGCATGCCAACCTAAACAGGCCCAAGCCGCCAGTTCAAGCTGAATGCCAAAGCCCATCCCAGCCCAAGACAAGAGTGACTGGTTTTACGAGGTCTCGGGAGAGATCTCACAGTGATTCCTGGGGAAAGAACTCAACGGCGTGCGTGTTTATACAGCATGCAGAGGAACTTGTCGACAAGTCATTCATGCACAAAGTTGTTGACCATAGTCCACAGTACCATCCAATATCCAAGGCTAAACCATTTTAACATAGTCATTGATTAGGGCAACTGTTGAGGCCCACATGACCAAACCCTAGACAATCAATTGACTCTAGGTTAAACCCATCAACATTCATCCAAAACGAAAGAAGCAGAACATTCTTGTCTAACTTGTGCCCTGTGAAGCTGCACCTTCTTGATATGCTACCTCTTCGTTGCAGATCCCAGAAACTCCATTGACAATCATGATCTCCTTATCATTCCTCTGATCAGGTTGTGCTAATTCATCTATCTGCAAAGTAAGTACAATGTCAGGATCTGAATATGACTGCTTTCCTTCCAGCGCCATAGCATCATGACATGTTATGCTCTGACATTGTGCCAAAGAAAAACTGAAGAAAGATTCGAAACACACGTTTGGCTTATACTTATTATAAGCGAAACAACTTATTAGCAATTAAAAAATAATTTATGGGTAAAACTTCCATATACGTGTTCTTAGTGATTTGAAAACAAATGCTGAAAAAATCTCAAAATCAACTCTAAAATTAAGTTTTAAAATTCAAATTTTCGCTTACGCTTATAAGCTGAAGACTAAACGAGGGGGTTGATAGTAATTGGCTAGCTACAAGTGTCCAAGTGTCAGTGTAATTAGCTAGCTACAAGTGTCACATTGGATAAAAAACCTCAGGGCCATCTACTTTTGATGGAAGTAGCACAAGCAATTTTATGGCAAATTTTCATGTCATGGCAATTATTTGTTGCATCGGCTAAACACATTGCTCAAACAGCAAGCGTTCAATGTACTTTAAAATTCAGCAGCACAAGACCTAAACTCACCGCTACAGCACTACTGCAATGATCTCCTTCACCTTCCCGCTCTGCATCCCTTGCCTTCAGCAATTCTTTGTCCAGTTCTTCGCCTTCCAAGCCTGCGGACAGAATAAAAATGAGTTGGTTTACTAAAGTTTTTAGGATAATGGAAAGATGAAGACATAATTCATAGTTGAGGCTTGCCATTGTTAAGGTCGGGAATTGTTGTTGAATCTTTCAGTCTTTGCAGTCCATTGCTGAGGTATGTCATGCGTTCTGCTACTCTTGTCAAATGCCCAACAAGCTCTGAATATTTCGTGAGCCAAAGCTTTTGAATCTCACTAAACCTCTGATAAATGTGCACTTGCTGCATCCTAACAAATCGCTTCGTCTCATCAGCTATGCCAATAACTTCCAGAGATGAACCATCACCCTGCCCACGTGACATCCTGTTACTATACTCTAGATATGCAGCAGAAGTGTTCTCAAACAACCTTCGGTATTGTTGAATGGTGAGACGCATCAATTCCATGTCATGTTCGAATCGACTAACCATAATGTGCCTTGCTCCAAGATCCTCCAGTATGTCCCTCTTGGTGGCTGCAATCATATAGTCCTTTTGCGTTATCATGTTAATCAAACGCTGGTTAGCAGCTCGAGCATCCATGAGAGCCTTCATCTTATCGAAGAAGTTGTCATCCATGCAAGCTTTAATTTGCTGTGTGCAGGCAAGGAAAGATGGAAGCGTTTGATCATTTTGATGGCCTTCTGTTGCCCTCTGTTGCACAAAATAATTGTTGAGGCCAAAATGTCCATTTTGAATGACGGGAGGGACAGGACCAACACCGACCTTATCATCATCATCATCATCCTCTTCATCTTCGATCTCAATTATGCTCTGATGATTTGGCCCTGGTTGGGGCTTAGCCCCGGAGATCACATTCTGAAGGCTTGTGGACTCATCTTGCTCATCCATTGTGCGAAGAAGGCTAAGGAAAGACGAATCATCTGAGCTCTGATCTTTGGCGGTCAAACCAGCAGCAGCATTACCTTCCATCTCACAGCCCAAAACCCCGATTTCTGAAGGCGAGCTTTTCTGAGATCCAAGCTCAGCATTTCCCTCGTTCATTCCATGGATCCATTCCCCCAATCCCACAATTGAACTTTTGTAACCCAAAAGATCAACTGCATTGAATTGCTTGCCCTCTCCAAAAACTGGCATGTCCTCCAAGTTCCCAATGCTCTGGCTGCTCTTCTCCACCTCTGCTTCAGCCGCCTGGGTACGAGCATCCCCACACTCTGTGTCAATCAAGGCCGTCTCGTTCTCATCTGCCCACTGGCATTGCCGCGAGGACACGCCTTTCCTTCGTTTCCCAAGAGGCGAACACCCATCAACCTCCCCAAAAAGCTCCGGCCTTTGGTACTCGATCAGACGGAGGAGGTGCGGCGCGTAGCGCCGTGGCTTCCCGCTCACCAAATCCATCTTCAGCAACTCCCAAAACAACCGGCACCAATCCACCGCGTAAGCCTTCCCCTCCTCCACCAGCCGCAGCGCCACCGCAACCTCCCCCGGCAACTCCCGGCCACCCTCACCCCCACCACCACCTCCCAACAGCACGCGATCGCGGAGGAACCCCCTCACGGCGGCGATCGCCTCCTCGGAGCGGAACACGGACGCGTCCACCTCGGGGCCCAGCGCGACCGGGCCGAGCGGCAGCCCGAGGGCGGCCGCGAGGTCGGCGGGCGAGGCGGAGACGCCCGCGCCGCGGAGGGAGACCAAAATGTGGCCCGAGGCGCGGTCGTACGCCGCGGCGAGCTGCTCGAGCTCGGCCTCGCCCGGTGCCGCGCGGTGGAGGTCGAGCCCCGCGAAGCCCCCGAGCCCGAGCAGCGCCACCGCGCCGCCGCCGCCCTGCCCGCGCTTGCGCGTGCGGAGGGTCGCCATTGGGGACGCGGGGGTTAGGGTTTGATGAGGCTGGGGTTGAGTGGGAGCTTGAGTTAAGACTGGTTGGAGTTGGGGTTTTTCTGGAAAGGAGAGGGGGAAGGGGTGGGAGGTGGGAGGAGTGGGCGACGATGAGCCGAGCAGAGAGAGAGGGGGGTTGGTTCGTGGATTGATTTGAACGAGAGGGAATTTTGTAGCCACGCCTCCTTCACAGCTCGTACGCCACTGACATACGGGTTCCACGTTAACCTCGGGCCCATGTATCAGTGACTTATGGTAGGTGACGTCCCTGTGCGCTCCGAGATTGGGGGGAATCAGCCATCAGGACGCTAGTGTTTCTCGTGATGCTGTGTGCGGCTGGTTTGTGGGGCCTCTGTCTGTGGCGCCCAGGAAGTCGGCGAGTACACCCGCGTGACCGTGAGGTGCGTGGCGAGGTGCGAAAGGCTTATCAGATGAAGTACGAAGATGGAAGCCAAAGAGACGGAGGTGCAATTGACCGGGCCCACACACATGGAGACCTGGAGTACATTACACGCTATCAGTATCAAAAGTGTCAGTACAAATGGGTTTCTAGGAAGAACATTTTCACATAACCGCATATTCTCATGTAAAAATGCATAAAGCACTTACTACTTCCTCATCTCGTATTAAGTTTATTTTTTACTCATCTTATTTGTCTCAAAATAAATTTATTTTTAGTAATCATTATATCAGAATTTGTGAAAATAAAAAATAATTATATTAAAAGTAGATAAAGTAAAAAAATAGTTGTATTGAGATTGAATAAAATAGGAATATTCTAAATTTTTGGTATTTATATTGGTACGTGTGAGATGAGTGAAAAATAAATTTTTAAATAAAAATAGTATCATTTACACACAACGTCATAACCCCATACAGAAATAGTATCATTTTCACATATCGTCGTAACCCCGTACTTTCATGGCATAATACCCTGTTTCGTGCTCGAAGGGATTGACGATAGGAGCTCGCAGTGGATTCGATTGAATCAGGAGGGAGCACATATGGGATTGAGGATTGAGGATTGAGGATTGAGGAAGAAGATGACTTTAGTGGCTGACGTGTTGGCCACTGGTCCAACTTGCAAAGTTTGATGATAAAATCTTGTCTCAAGTGAAAAGCTTTGCTAATGTCTGGCTCAATGTGTAACTTAGGTAATAAAACATGAACCAAAGTATAATTTATTCTATATTAATATCTAAACTTTTGATATGTAGAACTAATGTCATATATGAAGTGGTGGTAATAATTATTTATTATAACGATGTGAAGTATTGCAATATGATTTTTTGTCATATCCATTTTGTGGCAATATCAAAATTTATTAGCAAAATTTACTACGGGAAACTCAAAGTTTATGGTCTTTATTATGAGACACCCAAAAAAACATTTATCTTTTTGTGGACATTATAAAATTATGGTAATTAACAGGTGGACACCCGTCACATTATTTTATTATTTCTAGTGGAAACAGATAGAGAAAGACGTTGAAAGTACCGAAATGCCCCTGGACACTTCTTCCTACATCAGCATGTCGATTCTTTTCTTTCTTCTCCTCTCTTCTCTTTTCTTCTCTTCTTCACCGTCGGCGCCGCATCACATCGCCGCCGCATCGGAGCCCTACGTCGGAGCTTGCGGTGGCCTCCGGAACTCCTCCTCCTCCTCCACGCCCCAGTCTCCCGGCGACGCAGATGACGACGACAGGGAACGGCGGCGGCGACACCGCTCCAAATCCGACCGGCGCAACTCCAGCGACACTGCCCTCGTCGTCCTCCTCCCACGGCCAACCTTCTCGGACCTGCTCCGCCACGGGCGGCTCGCGCCCCTCCCTACTCTGCTCCGCTACATTGCAGCCTCGCCGGCGATGGGCAGCACGACGTACCTGAGCACGCCCAGCATCGACTCCCTCGCCGCACTGCCGCCCTGCGCCGCCTCCTCCATTGCCACCGCCATCTCCAGCACCGACCTCCCCATCATCGCCGCCGCCTCCGACGAAACCACAAGCAACCGACAATTCGAGCCTCCGATCCACTAGAAATCCGAGACTTGAGCTAGAGATCGCGCAATGTGATCCCACTCATCCGTGCCCAAAAAAACGCGGAAAACGCCGCAGTGGAGCGAAGAAGCCGACGGGAGCGGGCTCGTCGGACGCGGCGAGGCGATCTCGTGGTAGGGCACGTCGGAGGCGGCGGCAGAGGATTCCCGGCCGACGCCAATGCGAGCCAAGAGAAGTTGAAAAGACGAGGCGGCGATGAGGGTAAAATTGTCTTTTATAAAAATTTCTCTCTTTGTTTCCACCAAAAATAATAAAATAATATTGGCAAGTGTCCAGCAGCTAATTATCATATTTTTGTAGTGTTCACAAGAAAATACATATTCTTTACGTGCCTCATAGGAAAGGCCGCAAATTTTGAGTATCCTATAGCAAATTTTGCCAAATGTATTGGTAAATAAAAATCATTGCAATAACTTCTTATCATTCTATTTATTATCACGGTTAGCAACGATTTTGAAATTGTGACAACATGTATGTATTGTCATGATTTTAGCATTGATGCCATATTTTTTTTCGTTGCGACAAATTATTTTTTTAGCAGTGCATCCCAATACCAATCCAGGTATGACTATTGAATCTTGTTGACATGCACATTAATCAACTAATTCCGTGTTGGGTTGACAGCCTATCAGGTGATCGAAGCTGTTGAGGTGAATGTAGACCAATTACTCTGCGTTTATGATGAGTGTAGATAATTATTTAACCATGAAAGAATATATCTCAATTCATTATTTGATACTAAGTATAATTTGTTAAATAAAATACTACTAAACTATATGCATCATGATGATGCTAACGTATTTATCATGCATAATATAATCATTATTAAGAGGGTGATATTGATAGTAATTACGTATATTGTAGAAGCAACTATGATGATGCTCACATATTTATGTTGTATAATAAGACCATTACCTGCATATTTTTTATAATCATCTGAATTTCATACCCAGTGTTATCTGGACACAAATAAGGGTGTCGGAATCCAACCCAGACTCACGTGCTCAATTTAGTATAAAAGAATTCGACATGCGAAATTGTTTTGGAGTCCGACACGGTGTCCAAATCCAACGCGGACTCGGTGTCAAATTTGGCAAAACAATTTGGATACGGGTATCCAGGTAATACTGTCCATATCTCCAACCTGTCGAGATAATCATCGGGGCATCTGCTCACACTAGGGAGCTCGGAAGGGTTTCGGGACGACGTGCTCGCTTCCGCAGATATCCATGTCGCCCCACGTGGTGACCTCACGCTGGTGCGTGGGATTTTTACGCGAAAGAATTTACTGTCCTACTATGTTTGGTGGGTCTCGCTTTCACATGGGTCCATACGTCGGTCAGTGCGCGGGGGAAGGCCGGTGGATTTCGAGCGCTCACTTTCTCGGCTGCGTCGGCCGTCCAGATCGTAAGCTCAAAGCACGCGGTTTCCCCCACACCCACATGTTCGCGGCTTCACCTCTCATCGGTTGCCTTCTACGCAAACACAATCGCATTGTTCATCCATCCGTTCCTCCAATGCTACAACCATCTGGACAACATGTCAGAAGCGTCATTCATATCCCACACATGTAGGAAAGATTAATTGTCCAAAAACAAACATGACTTTTTGTCACTGAACAAATCTTTGAACATATCCGTCATTACCCAGTGCAACACACATGTATTTTGCTAGTTATACCAAATTTTATAGTGCCAATATATTAACGCTACCAAAATATTGGTAGGATAAAAAAATTGGCTTCAAAACATACAAGCTCATTATTAATGGGAGAATTTACTATTTGTCATCCTCTTAAAATACACATGCCCAAATGCCATTGTCCCAAATTTTCATTCTCGTTTGTCACTCGATCCCACATGTCAGCCTTCTTCTCCATTCGAGCAAATGAGATGTGGGACCGGATGACAGAGGAGGCTGACATGTGGGACCGAATAATAAGTGAGAACGAAAATTTAAGAGAATGGCATTTGAGCATATGCATTTTGGTAAGATGGCAAACAGTAAATTGGCAGAACTTAGGTGTGGAGGGAATTTTTTTTAATTTTATTTATTAAAATATTTTTTAAAAAATTTCTATTTGAAAAATTTACAAAACTAATCGTCCAAAGCCCTTTGGGAGGGCTTTTTTAACAATCGCCCTCCCAGAGGGCGTTTTTTCCGATGTGGTGAACAACCGTTGGATCTCCCCTAACGGCTAGCCGCTGAGGGAGGGGAAATTTGTAGGCAGTCTCCTTGCCGCCCTGGCGGATGGCGATTTTTTACTGTGCGGGGGGCGCCTGCAAAAGGACGACGAGGACGACCTGGCATTTTTGCAGGCGGCCCCCTTGCCACCCTCTGGAAGGGCGATTTTCACTATTCAATATAAATCAGAACAAATGACAGAATATTAGAGTGTTCGCTAAAAAGAAAATAAATTTATCGTACTGGAAAAACAAAACTTTTTCAAATTGAAAAATTATTTTTCACTCGGGTTAGAGCCCGAGAAGGGCATATTTTACCTCACACACTAGGGAAGCAGCGTTCAATTCCACGTAGGTTGAATCATGTACATGTTAGATATAATTTAGAAAAATATAAGCATGCAATTAATTTAACGGGGCGACGTAGGGACTTTATAAATCGAGACGATACAATGCCATTATTTTTAATTCGTGACGCATACACCAGCACACCGGTAGAATTTGCGTTATTAGGAAAAGATGGTTAAGAAGTCCGGTGGATATACGATACGAATTTGTTCGTCTCGACGAATCGAGCCTGAGCTTATCTACCGACGCCTTCTACGTCATTCAACGCGTATTGCATCTTCGTGCTCCTTCAATCGCAGGTACTCTACTTGTGTTTCAGACTCAGTTACTTTTTCGCCATGATATGTTGGATTGACATTGTCGATCCACAAATCGAATCCGCACCTCCTTGGATTGCCCTGAAAAATAAATGCATTTAATCAGTAGGGATAGTAGTATTATGAAAATGTTAGCGAAATTGTAGAAATGTAAGGCTTCGACGTAGTACGAAGTTCTTGTCCACGTTGGGGCAGAGAAAATATCTCCTTCCAAATGTTTCTCTTGCAAACGAGGTAGTCACCTGATAGCAATCTCTACAACCACACTTTGGACGCTCGGACCATTCAGGTAAACCTAAGGGATTATTTCTCCAGTCTAAGCTAGCTATTTGTACCCGACGTTCGTACTCCATTCATGCCTGAATGAATTGTGTGGTCATCTCAGGTTGCGTTATCCTTTGACTGGTGGAAGTAACTCCCACTATATCTATCCACTTTACGAATTGACATTTCCTTATGTCCTCCTATTTGTACAATTTTATTAGGAGAGATGGCATAGATAATTCCATGAAAGTAGTGATCGGTGGTAGTGAAAAAGAATAATACTTACGACGAAATCGTCGTCGACAATATTAGGACACACGAAGCATCTTTGTCCTAGAGTTTATTGTCTTAAGGATCTTATCCCCTGACAACGGTCACCACAATGACACTCTGGACGCTCACGCCATGTGGGGAGTCCCAGGGGATTTACCTGCCATTCTAAGGCTTCTGTCGCAATTCGTCGTTCGTGCTTATCCTTTCGCCTAAGGTAATCCAATCTTGTTTCACTACGTGAATATCAGTGTGTTCCGTCGTTATGTGGGTTCTCCGTATTTATCCACTCAGTGAAGTTGCACATCGTACGGTATGTCTACGAAAGATGTTATGATTGTGTAGAAACCAGTTAGCGTTTTTTGTATTGAGTGTGGTTAATAGAACTTGGAACAAATGAATCATACCTGATCAATGTTTGAGTATTGGAAGAATCTTCTGCCCCGAATTTCTATCATGAGGGATGATGGAGTGTTAGCTCCTCAACGGGGGACAGAGAGGGCCCCCCTTAGTGAGTTCGGCCGGGGACGCAGGGTGAAATTCTTTCTCCACTGATCGAGAGAGAGAGAGGCGCAAGCGTTTATACAGGTTCGGCTGCTAGGAAACGTAACACCCTACTCCTGTGTGTGGTGGATATGGGACTGGAATATCAGGGAATACAAGTGTTTGCCCTCCCTTTCTCTCCTGTCTATCTTTTTTCCTCTGCCCCTTCTCCTCAGGCCTGGGCCTCCTTTTATATCTCAAGGGGCTACCACATGGGCCAAAAGGTTGCCTAAGATAGAAGGAAAACATTCTTTTACATTTAATGACTGTCTTGTTGCTTGACTCGAAAGCCACACGCATAGTCGCTGCAGCATGGCCCTCATCCGGTCAGACGACTGACACGGGGGACGCCTGCGTCAAACTCCATTAAATGGGCGAAGACTTCTGTATTCCGTTCGCATCGGGAAACGGAAATCATCTGACCGGAGTTGGCATACCAACTCCGGCTGTGAGGGACGAGAGGCAAAAAGCTCTCATCATTCCAATGGGACGGGGCAAGGCGTGTTGTGCGCTGCCTGACGTGCGGGTAGCGCGCAGGCGCTCTGCTACCGTCTCACCCGTGATTTAACCGGTCGTGGACCGGTCAATCACCGTGACCGGTTGTAGACTAGTTAATGCGGTGTGGTGCGCTCGCCTGAGCCGCCATAAATGCGGTTAGGTTGGCGCTGGTGACACTCACCTAACCTCGTACACGCGGCGCAAGCGCAGAGGGGGTCGGGGCGATCCGACCCTCGGGGGGAGGGGGGAGTGAGAACGGCTCGACCCTCGGGGGGACTGGGGAGGGTAGCCGCCACCTTACCCTAGGGCCCGACTCCTCCTCAGGGGAGTGCCACGTGGGTGCAGGGGGCCGCCCATCTCTTTAGTCTTGGTACCCCCGGGCCCGTATCACCGACAAGGGATGTCTCGAGTATGAACCAATCTTCGCAAGCACACAACAAGCAATCACACCAGGGTGGAAACAGACCGCCGAAAGGATCATTTCGCGAGTTAAGATGCTCAAGAAATGGACCTTTCATTCTCTCTAGATCTGTGAGAATGTGAAATAAAATATAGAGAGCTTGTATTCGGCTTGTCTATATATAGTGGAGCAACTAGTGGTAGAACTGGCCGCGGCGAGAGTCAATTGTCAGAACACCATGTGACAGCACGAAGACACACGAGTAGGTTTTGCTTTACCTAACAATGCAGTGCCGAAAGTTGATCATGACAACTCGAGCTGGCACTGTGTCCATATACAGTGGTTTACTGTGCGACCTAATGGATCCGATCGTCACGCGCCAAAAGTTTGTTGTCGTATGGGTAAATATTTGTATGGTTTCTGCGGTGTACCGACGACATGAATGAAATAGCATCGAGTAAAGGCACGGTTACTGAAAAATCACTGCAAAAGTAGTACAAGTGCACAGAAATATAAACCAAAAGAACAGTGCGCAAAAGATTCTAAGAGGTGGATCACTACTGCCGAGGCCTCTTACCCCTGTCCCTCCTACCCTGTGCCCTAACATGGCCCTGGGAGTACGTCAGACGGTTCGGTGGTACGGCACGGCCTGCCCGTCTCTCCGGTACCAGTGTGGCCGTTGGCTGCTCCTGAGTCTAAGCTGGTGGAGCTCCTACAAGCTGTGAGGAGCCAATTATCTCCTGGTCTGGCTCGTCCTCCAAGTCGTCGTTGTAGAAATGGTCACTAGGACCAGCGCTGCCTGCGTGTGTGCGCTGCGAGGAAGAGGCTCCTGCATCAAAGATCCCCGTTTGAAACCCTGTTGGAGGAAGAACATAAGGTTTAGCGAGGTAAATAGTACTTATAACAGCAAGTACAATTAACGAAAGAAACTAGTGATGATATTCACCTAGAAGTATAATTAGCGTGCATGCGCTGCGAGGAAGAGGCTCCTGCGCAGCTTGCTTGTGGTAGATACCATGCTTGCTCCTATCAACACACATTATTTCGTACCGATGAACTTTTGTGCCTCGAGGAATAACTCTACGCCTCTTGGCCTTAGCTATTTTAGCTTCCATGTACTTAGTCATTTCGATCCTAAAAAAATATTGTTGTCTATTATTGAGGGACCAATTTTCTTGTATCGATCCTTGAAGTATGCATGTGTGCCATGAAGGATAAATTCAACAATACCAACCAATGGGGGTCCTCGTACTTCTCGTATTACTCAATTGTAAACCTCGGCCAAATTAGTTGTCATTATGTCATACCGAGAACCATCAGTGTCGAACAAGAGTGTCCACTTCTCCTTTGGTTCATTCTGAATCCAATGCGAGAAAGTTCTGATAGATGATGCTGACCTCCTTCTCATTGTGGGTGGGTCGTCATGTAGTGGACCTAGAGGTACTGCAGGCTTGTCACCTTCAGCTTGTGCCTGGCGAGATTGCTTGTCTGTTTGTTTTGTTGTCAACTCATCCAACCTTCTCCACAACTCGTTGAATTTCTTCTCTTGATTTTGTGCACAAAACCTCTTGAAAAGATCTATCAGTTGCTTATTCTTAAATTGCTTGTAGAAATTAGCACCCATGTGATGCATGCACCATTCCGAAGATCGGGCCACCTAGTTGGAAGTCCCTTCTCATCCCAACCATTTTGCAAGTAGCCAATAGCCCGCAACATGCCAGTATGACGGTCATGTATAAGGCAAACATCGGGCCTCATACTCACTACTTCACTACGCACTCTTTCCAGGAACTAGTACCAGCTTTCAGTGTTCTCACTCTCTACAAATGCAAAAGCCATAGGTAACACCTGATTGTTCCCAACAGCTTCGATCGCCGTTAATATCCGACCTCTGTATTTTTCGGTCAAAAAAGTATCATCTATGCACAGTACAGGACGACAGTGCACAAAAGCGTTGATACAAGCATCCAATGAGAAAAAAACTCTTTGCAGCACACTCTTCGTCGGATCATCGGATGATTGCAATATATCAATGTCGAAGTAAGTATTACTATTTCTTTGGGCAATGGTGGCTAATAGACGAGGCAAATTATCATAGGATGCTTCAAATGTGTCATACCTCATCTCTAAAATCTTATGTTTGGCCCTCTAGGCCTTGGCATAGATTATGGTGTACTTGAATTTGTCTTCAATGTGTCTAATAATTGATCTTGATTCAACCCAGTGTTACCGACAACACCGTTATACATCTCACTTGCAATAAAAGCTGAAGTCATGTTGCGGCGATACTTCTCCACCCCTTGTAAATGGCACTGATGCTCGGTCACAATGCTAACTTTTCAATAATCATTCCATTTACCCTTATATGCATGAACACGCCATTGACACTCTTCCTTCATGCACCTCACTTCGTACACATAATTTGTTGACTTGACCACCTTAAACTCTCTCTGCAATGAGATCGCCCAATGCTTCACCACCTCCTTCATATCCTCCTTATGAGCATACCTAGCACTCTCAATTACCTCGTTCTCCTTGTACTCCCAGGGTACATGATGCCTCTCTGAGATAACAAGTCCCAAAAAGTCCTCATTTGTCCAATCAGTGGGCATTACATCATCTTCCTCGTCGGATGATGCGTCACCCTCCGCTTGCTCATTATCCGAATCTTCCCTCTCCATTTCATTAATGATTGTACCAATTCTCTCCCCCTCATTTGCCACGCCCATGGCCTATACCACCTTGGTTTGATTTTCCTCATTTTCCATCGATGGTCCAACATAATCCCCCCACATTGCTTGGACCCTCAACATTTTCTGTTTCCATTGCAACATTTTTATCCTTTTCATGCACTGACACAAAAATACCAAGGGGCCATGACCGTTCAAAAGCCATCTCCACATACCGTCTCCAAGCATCAGTGCCATCCATCGACATTAGTTCCCAAAAATAACCTTCTGTTGCACGACTCACTACAACAGATACTGACATTGTGTTAACTTCTAGGTCTACTCTAAATCCTAGCAGCAACCACCTATAAATTGACTGAAATGTTTTCTCGGCAGGCCTATCGATGCTTTTCGATGTCATTCTAAAATCTGACAGATCAACACTATCTGAACCAAATATAAGATTGCCTTGACCGTAAACTAACTGAATTATAACCTTACTTGACATTGTACTCGATGAAAAAAAACTAGGTTAACTAAATTCATTTCACACTAACCAGATCTAACGTAGTATTTATCATTATGTACTACGCCCTAAGTTAAAATTCCTAGAAATATATTGTTTGTCCTAGGTCTCAAATTCTACAAATAGGATGTGTGCTCCAGATCTATCATCTAACTAAAATATATGGTACAATTTGCACTATGTCCTAAGTCTCAATTTCTACAAATATGTCATATGCCCTTGTTCTTAAATTATACAAATATGTTGTGTGCTCCAGATCTACCGTCTAACTATAATATATGCTAATAAAACTAAAATGTTACAAAAATTGCAAAGGCAATACGATATAATGTATTTACATGTGATGGAGTTAGCAAACCGACAGGGCTTCGCTGCTCCTCTTCTGCTCCCCTCACCCCTCTCTCCTTTTCTTTTTTTTGATTTTGGGTGAATATAATGAAAAATCGGAGAGAGAGAAGGGGTTTTATACACGGGGGCAAAAAATCGCCCTCCCAAAAGGCGGCAAGGAGACCGCCTGCAAATTTCCCCTCCCTCGGCGGCCGGCCGTCAGAGGAGATCCAACGGTCGTTCGTCACGTCAGAAAAAACGCCCTCTGGAAGGGCGATTTTTAAAAACGCCTTCCGAAAGGGTGTTAGGCGACTAGTTTTGTAAATTTTTCAAATAGAAAATTATTTTTTGTAAATATTTTAATAAATAAAATAATAAAAAAATTGGTGCGGAGGCACCTGGACAATGGCCCAGGGAATGGGCTCGTGGGCTTTTTAAAATTTAAGAGAATGACATTTGAGCATATGCATTTTGGTAAGATGGCAAATAGTAAATTGGCGAAACTTATGTGCGGAGGCACCTGGACAATGGCCCAGGGAATGGGCTCATGGGCTTTGTAAATTATGGATCAAGATATGTTTGTCCTTGATCCAGTCCTATCGGACCCCAAATCATCAATCCCTGCAAGGTGCAATCTACTGTTGGGGCAGTCCAATCGTACTGTATCAGGCCATCCTTGCTGCTAAACCCAGCCCAATAGAATATCAGGCCTAGTTGATGAAGCTGCCGTGATGTTTGGGCCTCGACGTTGGCAAAAGTGCGTTTCTTGGAATTTTTTGTATTTTTAGATTTTTTTTTTAATATTTACAGAAATATTATAGCGCCGAAAAAATTTGCAAAACTAGACCCTGCCGCCCTTCGCAAGGGCAGCAAGCCGACGTGGCACACGCCGCGCTGGACGGCGCGGGACGGCCGTCCTCCTGCCCTCTTGCCGCCCTCCTGCCCTCTTGCCGCCCTGGCAAAGGGCGGCAGGACCCCCTTGCCGCCCTTACAGAGGGCGGCAGGCCTGGCCGCCTATAAAGCCCAGCCGGCTCCTTTGAGGAGCCCATTCCCTCCTAACCTCTCCACATCAAAAAAAAAAGGAGAAGGGGAGGAGAAGAAAAGAAGAGGCGAAGCCCTGCCGGTTTCAAACTTCGATTTCAGGTAATATTCGTAGATTATATACGTGACTAAATATATGATGTTAACTAGGATATCACTTGTATTTTTGTAGAACTTTGGTTGGATAAATGCATTGTATGAAATAGGGTTTTACCTGTGGTACTATATAAATATATATTGTTAGATGTAGGCAGGGTTTAAAAAACCGCCGGGGGCCCGGTTACCGCCACCCGGCGGTACGGCGGTTACCGGCGGTAACCGCGCAAAACCGCGACAAATTTACAAATCGAAATTAGAATTCAAAAATTCGGGCAAACCGCGCGGTTTGGCGCGGTTACCGCGCGGTTTGATGCGGTAACCGCGCGGTTTGGCGCGGTTACCGCGCGATGTGTAATGGGTCGCACAGTAACGGGCCGGCCCATTTTTTTTTTCTTTTTCCAATTTTTAAATTTATTCTCCGTTTTGCTCTCAAATTTGAATAAATATTACTCTTTTTTGAGAAATTTCTTCACCATAAAACACTATAAATCAAGCAATACCTTCACCATTTTTTTTGATTTTTTCTTTTTTTTTAAATTTTTGAATTTGGACGAATTTTATTAAACCGTACCGCGCGGTACGGGTTACCGTACCCCCGCGGTACGGGCGGTAACCGCGGTAACCGCGCGGTTACCGGCGGTTTTAGTAACCCTGGATGTAGGTAACTTAGTAGATCTGTAGTATTTGTAGTTATTAGGTTTGTAGTTTTAAATGTTGTTGAGTAACATTGCAATAGAATATATAAAAATTTAGGTACGTTGCAAAGAAGATATTACACTGTAGTCGTTTATTATGTGAAATAACGGTCTAGTAATTAAATTTACAGATATGTCCAGTAAACTTATATTTCAACTATACCATGGTCAAGGAAACGTCCGTTATGGGCCAACTGGGGTAGATCTGTCAGAATTTATTGTAACAGCAAGGGGAATTGATAGGCCAGCCGAGAGGAGTGTACCTTCTATAAAAAAATGGTTGATGCGGGGCTTGGGAGTTGATCCACAGACTAGTGACATTACAATCTATGTTGTAGTAAGTCGGGCAACAGAGGGTTTTTATTGGGAACTAATGCCGGTTCAAAACTCTGGGATGTGGAGATGGTATGTGGAGAATGCATTGCAACGTGGGTGGCCTCTAGCTATGGTTCCGTATGTTCATCCGAAGGATCCAAGTGTACAGATGAACATGGATGATGGCGAGGGGCCAAGTGCAGAAGTGAATGAGATTGAAGTGGATCAGGTCAATGCACCAGAGGAAGATGGAGTAACTCCAGTAGTAGCTCCAGTAGGCATGCAACCTGGTGGAGTGGCTGACGAGGGGGAGACTG